>JANAVB010005597.1:15210203-15335203 GCA_029216955.1 Iris pallida
TCTTATATTTCAAGAGTGGTGCCACAAGATGTGGAATGATTATGGCATAAAAATCATAATCACAGCAAATACAGAAAACTACTGACACAAAATTTCTCAAGGCCGATGCGCTTTAGTGAACATAATGTAACAAAATATTACTTAATTAGCAAATGATGGCTCAGTCAATCAGTTAGCATATTGAATTATCCAGAGTTTCTGATGTGAGTTGCATATAGCACTCCAAAAATTAATAGCATAAATGCGATGCAGAAGCAGAATGGATATATTACATAATAGTTAAAGAGCTATAAATAGGTTAAAAAGTGATCTGTAACAATAAAATTGCAGATACATAATGTGAGCAGCTCTCATTTAGTTTTGGTAATTTCAATGTACCAAGCATTTTGCAGAATTTTGATGGTTCGGAGAGATCAATCTACTAGTCTCATTGTCTGGACTTGCTTGAATGTGTTCAAATGCTGGTGCAAATGGTTGAATATCACTTGTTCATTCTTGGTTAAGATTCCTAACCAACCATTTATTTTTATACTTGAATTGTTGGATAATGTGCGACATTATATGAACTACTGGAACAATAAAGAGGATATGGGATTATTCAAGTAACCAATACCAATACAATTATAAGAACATGCTGCGTTGTGATTTAGTCAACCAAAAGTAGATATATGAACTCTTAAGAGGATTTTCCTTTAACTGTCATTAATATATTAGATTTGACTCAAAAGCGGTTTTGGATTTTTAGTTGAAGATTAGAATCTTGGGACCTGTTATGAGTGTTTAATTGAGGATAATTCGTGTAATAGGTATTTAGTCAATTTCTGAGATTGTCATGTGTCTCCTTTACCTCTATGCAACTGGTTTCTTCACGCTTGTCTAGGCATAACCAATTGGCATCGAAGATGTCCAAATAACCAAAAAGACAAGAGTGCAACACAAGTAAACAACAAACTGTAACATACTCCATATAAAAAAGGACGTCTTAGTGCCACATGGCTCATGCTAATGCAGGGTCCTGGGATGGTCAAAACCCCTAACCCCATCTAGAGAGGTATTTTGGAGACTCGAACTAGCATCCTCTGCATCCTCCAGGATGCAAGCGCCAAGCCTTGTAATTATGACAACTGACACCTATGACAACTGACACCCTCTAAATCCTAACATGCTCGATATAAAAATTAAAATGTCCTTAATAAGTCAAAAGGTAGAGATCAAACCCGCAACTTTACCTTACCCGTAGAAATAAGCAGGTAAAAGTTACAGATTATCCTACTTGTTTGATAAAATGGGAAAAAATAATAATGTTCACCTTCACTATAAATGTCAGTGAAGATTAAGACACGTTACTGGTTCGCCCTTAAAAAATTGACATCCCTACTACTTGCTAGACAGGTAAGATGGCTTTGTACCAAGGCTTGTAATGCAAAGTCGCATTTCATGATGGGCTTTCTCCTAGTGTGGAACATAAACTTGATAGTACATATATGGATATCGACATCATTTCAGGATATAAGTTGTTCCAGTGAAAGTGAAGGTGGGGTGCTGGATCTTTGTTCTAGGGCTGCTCTCTTCAGACTCTTCTTAACATTGGCAATTAGATATGACATAGTTACACATGCATAGACCTCACACGAAGCTTGTACAACAAGTAGTTCATACGGATACACAACAAAATATACCAAATTGTATTGATAATTTGATATAGATCCAAGCATCTAGCTTCGTAAATTACACAATATACGTCAGATACTGATCATAAGAACCATGTTTCAAAACTGCTTTAGACAGGTATCCATAAGGGAAGGAAGCTAAAAAAAAAAACCATAGCATAGTGCAACATAATTCAAAGTTGTGGTTAAAGGAGACTTGAGGAATGCCCCATCAACGACCATACATGACAAGTTTCATTACTTGGAGGTTCAAACAAGCTGAACAGCATGAGACCTTTTACTATATGTGTGCGCGTGTGAAGAAAATGTTCCTAAGAGCATCATTAGTAGTTGGGACTCCCAAATGCAATTTGGGGCCCAAAATTTCAAAAAAAAGGTAAATGTAGAATGTGTTGGATTTGTATGAGAATAGTAGGAAATGATAAAGTGAGCTCCGGTCCCAAAGATTGTGTGGTCAAAAATTGATGTAGGAAAAAAATAATATAGAGTCTAGAATCTAGAGAGTTGGGCTCCAAATTGGGACTTACTATTCTACAAAACGAGTTCCTACAATCTAGAATCTAGAAATTGAGAGGCCCAACCCTTAGCACCTGTGGGTGGGATGTGACCGAAATTGTAGAAACTGTGACTAGGGATGAGACAGTATTCTTCAAAATGAGCTCCTACATTCTAAATTTAGAATCTAGAAAATGGGATGGGCCTTACTAATGATGCTCTAAGAGTCGCGATAGGAAATTTCCTAACGGGAGTCCATGTGTCAAAACCTACCTGAATACCACTGCCGCCCACCTGCACAGTGCATTCCACCAAATCCCAACTATGTGTGTGTGTGCACGCGTGTGAACAAAAAGATTCCCCATAGGAAATTTCCTAAGAGGAGTCAACGTGTCAAAACCTACCTGAATACCAACATCCACGCGCATTGCAACAAATCTCAACTAAAGATATAGGAGGAATGGTAGTTATGGGAAGATATGAATGGATTGTCCAGATTTTGACATGTGGAATATATATATATATATATATATATATAGAGAGAGAGAGAGAGAGAGAGAGAGAGAGAGAGAGAGAGATGGATCTACTGGATGAGGGATATGAAGAAAGAAGAGGGAATATGATGAGAAATGAAAATAGGAAGAAATTGAAAAGGGGATAAAGGGAGAATTGGGGGCTTTAGGAGGATTGGAGGAAACAGAACAAAGTAGCTTAATATGATTCAAATTGTTATGAAGGTTCTAAAGGATTTCCTCTATGCACGTTCTCTTCTAGAAAAAAGGTAAAACATTAGATAAGAAAGGATGAGCATATACGATGCCATTGATTTCCATGTCATGCTACTAATATGTACTAATTTATGTAGACACACCAACATATACACCCATAAGATTTCACTTCTATCTATGAAATTTTATTTTGATCACCCATAGCTTCTACAGTTAGCTCTAAAAGATGTATCACTAAGCATGTGCTGATTACATGAATTTCCAGGCTGGGCAACTATATTGCACGGTTAGGATATTTATCAGGGACAACCCAGGGCCCCCCGGATCATTAGGGAAGAAGAAGCATTACAACTTTGAAAATAACACGGAAACACGAATACTCCAAATTTACTGTTGTATCATATGATCGTAGCATGTCCGTGTGAAATGCGCACCTGACACGACAAAGACACTCCAAAATACATTAGGACACACACGCCAAACCAGTGCCAGATAGAGTGTCGTATGGTCCATACCGTGTCGTATCCGACCAACATAGCAAAGATATAACTGATGATAGTATTTTGGAAGTTCAATGACAAGAATTAACTCCGAAACTAATATCAAGTTCAAAATCACGATCCACACACCGATGGTTCAATATAGATAACACAAATTGAATTTTTTTTAATCAAGAATTGGATATCTAGACTCACTCTCTCGTCTCGCCAGGAGCGGTCTCGTCGCCTCTCAAGCTCCTGAGCCGGTCGACCCACTGGTCCTCCGGCACCCGGCCCGCCCAGTCCGGCGCCGATCCGAGAAAACTCACCCCCCTCATCGCGTCCATGATCCTCGAAGCGGTCTCTGGCGGCAGCGGAGACCTCCTCCTGCTCTCGTCCTCTTCAAACGCCCTCAATATCGAGGCTTCCCTCTCGTTTCCCTCCTCCTCCACATCCGGTTCCAACCCCGATTCATCCTCTTCTTCTTGTTCTTCTCCATTGAGATCTACGGAGAAGAAGTTAGGACTAGGGTTAGGGTTTTGGTGGCCATTGGAGAGGATGTGGAAGGGTTCGGGATCGGGCTCGGATTCGGGTTCGGAGTGGAAGGAGATGGGGTGGTAGGAGTCGTAGTGGTCGGCGGGGTCGGTGTCCGTGTCGGAGAAGTCGTCGTCGTCCTTTGAGGGGGTTTCTGCAAAAAAATAAAGAAGAAGAAAGAAGCAAAAGTAGAGAAAGGTTATATGAAGAGGACGATTATTGCGGAAATTAATTGTAATTTTGATGAAATAATTTGAGATGGACTTTAAGCTCTTATTATTGCCTTCAGGAGGAACCGGCATTTTTTTGCTCTCCGAGGATAGGAAGATGACTGAAGTGAGAAGACTTGGAAGTGCCAAGATTCGTCATATAAATGATAAACAATTGTCAATTAGAAATCTAAGAAGTATATGGATTTGAAATCATAAAGAATGAAGTACTTTATCGCAAATAAGTCCCATAAATAACTGGAAATAGAAAATGTAAAAAGCATACAGATTTGAGATTTCAAATAGTAAAAAAATAAAAAATAAAATAAAATTTGCACCAGCCGGGAATCGAACCCGGGTCTGTACCGTGGCAGGGTACTATTCTACCACTAGACCACTGGTGCCGTATGAGATTCTGTTTAAATTATTGTATTCATTAGATTTATATCTGGTAATTTATTCCAATTTAAAATTCTAATAAAATTAGTAAATAAAATGTTTGAATCAAAAATAAAATGGAAAGTTGCACCAGCCGGGAATCGAACCCGGGTCTGTACCGTGGCAGGGTACTATTCTACCACTAGACCACTGGTGCTGAATGAAATGGATTTTTAGGTTTTGATATTTATTATAGTTATCTCTACTTTGGTAATTTATTCCTGTTTCTACTTCTAGTAAAATTAGTAATAAAATGTTTAAAATAAAGAAAAAAGAGAAAATTTGCACCAGCCGGGAATCGAACCCGGGTCTGTACCGTGGCAGGGTACTATTCTACCACTAGACCACTGGTGCTGAATGAAATGGATTTTTAGGTTTTGATATTTATTATAGCTATCTCTACTTTGGTCATTTATTCCGATTTCTACTTCTAGTAAATTTAGTAATAAAATGTTTAAAATAAAAAAGAAAAAGAAAGTTTGCACCAGCCGGGGAATCGAAACCGGGTCTGTACCGTGGCAGGGTACTATTCTACCACTAGACCACTGGTGCTTGTCGAAATTGCTAGAAAATGACGGTTTTATAGAGAATACATGTAACATTCTTATACTAAATTTTATTGGAGGTTTGGAATTTTTTCTACACATACTGCATGTCTATCCGACCAATTGCTCCCAGCTCGGCAGCTCCCACCAATCCGCTCACACCCCGGTTCGAAGCCGGGTAGATGGAACGGATGCCTCCAACCTCAACCACTTGGGTTAAAAATGATTGACCTACAACTGCGTTCTTATCATATAACTAGTAAATGCACGTACTTTGCACGTATAATAAGAATATTATCCAATTATAGTTAAATATCTTTTCTAACTCATGTGGTTAAGGTGTGAGATATTTCTTTTGTTTGGTTGAGTTCAATTCCCCATGTTGAATATATATAACAAATTTGAACTTTTTTAAACATTTTTTTTACATAATTTAATTTTTTTTATAATAAAATGAACCATGATATACATACAGCTTAGACGGCTCACTTTTGAGCCGTTTTGAAGGCTCATTATATAGTAGAAGATATATTCCAGCTACAACTTGGGGATGTTCCCACAAGTAGGAACAAGAATAGAGATCAAGATAGAGGCATTCAATAGAGAATTGAGAAAGAAATAAGAGAGATCCATGAAGCATTAGCATTAGCAAAGCTTTCTATTAATTATTTGGTAGGATTTAGTCTAGTTACCGGTAAAGAAAAAGGCAGTCATATATGTCTCCTGACTCGAGGTTTTAATGAGCAGCATGACAAGCAAAATACTTATTTACACAAACATAGCGATCAGATCCATCGAGCACAACTGTTCTTCTTATTGCTAACTGTCATATGAAATTTAAAAAAAGTGAAAAATTGTTACACAGAAGAGTCGGTTTAAGAATAAAATCATCCAAGTAATGTTTAACATCATCAAAGTAATAAACAAAAACCCTCTCCTTTATCATCCGTCCTTGTGCACTAATCAATAAATAACATCATTTGCGTCGCGGCAAAGACTACGCCAAATAACCAAAAATACAAGCACCAAGGCTTATTGTTTGAGGAAATTTCATATAGAGTGATAAAATTTTTTATATTTATATAAAGAGGAAGTTTTCAATATTTACAAGAAAAGGGATGTGGCGCCATCTTAGATGGCGCCCAACCTTTTTTTTTTTTTCCAGCGTGTGGCGCCATCTAAGATGGCGCCCAATTTTTTTTTTCCTAACTTTTTTTTATTTGATGGTTACGTGAGAAAGTTAGATTTTATCATTCTAAATAAATTTAACTCTTTATATACAATTTTATCTTTTTTTTAAATCTTAGATATTTATTTAAACTTAATATTAGAAAAAATATGTTTAAAAAATAATTCAAAATTTTAAATATTTTTTTCTCAAATCTTAGATATAACTCGAAATCGTAATAATTTTATCAAACAATTTTTAAAATATCTCTAGAAAAAAATATTTAAAACAATATTTAAAACAAATTTTTAATGCTAGATTTTTATTTAAATTTAATATTAGAACAAATATGTTTAAAAAAATAATTCAAAATCTTAAATATTAGATTTTTAAATCTAATATTACCAAAAATATGTTTAAAAAAATAATTGTAAAAATTAAAATAAATTTATCTTTAACGTGAGAAAGTTGAGTTATTCATCCGTAAATAAATTTAACTCCTTATATACAATTTATTTTTAATTTGTTTCCCAATCTTAGATATTTGTTTAAATCTAATATTTAAAAAATATGTTAGAAAAAATCACTTAAATCTAATATTAGAAAAATATCTTAAAGATAAGTTAAAAATAATAATTTAAAATCTTAAATATTGTTTCTCAAATCTTAGATATAATTTGAAATCGTACATAGTTTTTTCAAATAAAATTTAAAATAAAGAGTTAAATTTATTTAAGATGATAAAATCTAACTTTCTCACGTAACCATCAAATAAAAAAGTTATGATGATAAAATTGTATATAAAGAGTTAAATTTATTTAGGATGATAAAATCTAACTTTCTCACGTAACCATTAAATAAGAAAACAGTTAGGAAAAAAAATAGATTGGGCGCGCTGGAAAAAAAAAAAAAAAATTGGACGCCATCTAAGATGGCGCCACATCCCTTTTCTTGTAAATATTGAAAACTTCTCATCTTTTATATAAATATAACAAATTTCATCACTCTATGTAAAATTTCCTCTTATTGTTTTCCTTAATAACGCAAACAAGAAAAACTCTAATAGCAAAGACCTGACCGAATACATGTTTGATCCAGAGTTAACTGGGTTCAGATGTGGAAATAAAACCACCACATTGGTCTGACAGAAAGAACTTTTCAGTAGTTCATTGGGGCATAAGAACCTCGATTGCCATGTTGAAGTCCTCTTAGTTTTCTTGCCAAAGAACCAAGCAGAGTCTGCGAGGAGTGAAAAAGTAAGCATTAGCACATATGTAGCTGAAATCAAAAGATTATTTTTACATCGCGACTTGTCTATTAGCTCATGCAGATATCGATCTTGTGCTTAGGTACATGCTGAAAGTATAAGATTCTATAATATGCAGGCCAAGCTAACTTTGGAAATGAAACTTCATCTTGTGGCAGATAAAACAGACGCAGAACAAATGAAGCGTCCATTAAAATTGATGTGCCAAATGGGAGGGTTTGAATTCACACAAGAACACACTGATCCACGAACTCAAAGGTTGATAAGATTAAGTGCAGATACAAAATAGAAAATGCACAAGACCCAACCGTTAGGTGCTTTGGAGGTTTCTCAAACAAATCAAGGCCACACCAACTGAATAGTTTCCTATAGCCAAGTAGTTAGCTCAAAACAGAAACGTTCGTTTTGAGATATGCACTTCACAGTCAATGAAATAGTTTCATAAGAAAGTTGTCCACACAATAGATCAGCTTTCTCTTGGGAAGCTGCTCATTTTACGACAAATTAACTTCACAAGGTAAAATACCTCCAGAGGTTACTGAGAGAAAGTCGCAAGCAAATTTCAGGTTGCTCTCTTCTAAACGGAATGTTCTCTTAAGAAAAAAAGATAGATGAGAAGAAATGTTGTGGAGTTTCCTTGGCCATACATTAATAATAGATTATGAATGATGAATCTAGTTTGATTAGTGGGAATAATATTTGATAAGTTATTGATAATCAAGATGTGCTTAATATACTTTGGTATGTTATTCAAAGTTCTGCAGATATGATGAATAATTTGGATTAACAATATATGACCAACTTTCCCACCGTGATTGCATGCATTTTGCATCTGTAGCAATTTAGAAGATTTAGAGACTAACCCTTGCTCTATGGGGTAAACTAAGCCAAAATTCCAGATTCGGAATTGCCTGAAGAAGAGAGAAAAGGAATGTTAGTAATAATGACTGCAACTAAGAAATATATATATATATATATATATATATATATATATATATATATATATATATATATATATATATATATATATGGGGAGGATCGGGAGCCCCGTCGCCCTCGACCGTTGGATCGAGCGGGCGCGCACGGGCCCAGATCCAATGGTGCAGAGGGGCGGGGCTCCGCGGGCGGGGCTCCGCGGGCGGGTCTCTCTCTCTCTCTCTCTCTCTCTCTCTCTCTATATATATATATATATATATATATATATATATATATATATAAGCTTAGCAAATTTTAAGTAACCCATTTTGATGACTCTTTCATAAAATTATATTCAGATTTGAGATACAAAGAAAAACACTCAGTCTGATAAAAGTTGGCAAACAGGATTCTAGGCATGCTGAATAGCCTGAATTGTATTAGAAAACTATCAACTATGTTGCACGGGAACAAATATCACACTAGGACTCGGCGACATTGACACGACATTGATTTTGAAGTGTCCTATTGTATTTGGAGTGTCTGTGTCGTGTCCAATCGCCAACATGACTCGACATGAACACAACGCCGATTTTTGGAGTATCCCTGCTTCCTAGAGTGTCAAGAACCATCCAAAAGTGTGACATTTGAAATTTGTAATGAAATGTGGTCAGATGCATTTTGTGTATTTGTGTGCAAATTATCCATTATATTACTTGCCATCAATATTAATTATATACCTTGAGTAATAATACATGTAACCTTGAATTGATCTAATAAAGGAATTAAAATAATAAAATGAAGACATGCCAATAACAGAAATGAGGGGAAACTAGTTTAGTTGTTTATCTTGTGTGATGTCTGCTCATTGCATGCCACTGAAACCAATGCATAATCTAAAAAGATAGTGCAGAAATCCAAGATAAAGTAATGCTTATAGGCTCAGTATATATGAAAGAAATTAAAATAGGGCTAACTGTTGGAAGTAATAAAGAACTCATACTTGTGCACCATGAATCCCAAGAAAGTAGAACCTATAAATGGTTCCAACTAGAAGGTAGGCTCCCAGAAGGCACAGTAATCTGAAAATGGAAGCAACAATTGTTGGTCAGGTAAATGCTTAGGAATTAAAAACTTTTCATTGATGAACAGAAAAGAGAATGTTCGCACTACAACTGCTCATAAATTAATTGCTTAACATAGAGGAATAAGAAGACACAGTACATGATCATTAATGTACCAAACCATCCCCACCCCCCTCCACCAGAGATAACCTTTGCACAACCAGATGGGTGCCTAATTTCTGTAGCCTGTAGAAACCATAGACCATATGTCATAATTCTTACGTGTGTATAAATAAAAATATCAGCATCCATTGACTACAGAGTTATGAGAAACTATTAAGATTAGCTAGTGTATATTTCACTAACATACAAATTTAGCTATATTTTAATCCTCGATGGAAAAAATGCAGAAAGAAGATAACTCGGGCTTAATGTCTTGTACTATTCACTGCTGGTTCTATGCTCGGATAAGGGATTACATCCTAGGAAGTACACACAAGCCAAAAGTGTGGAGACCATGTCGTGTTGGACATGTTTTGGGTACAAACCAGAAACTACACCATACATTAGGACACCAAATTAGGTGACGCGTTATTTTTTCTGTGTCCTTAACGTGTCGTGTCGTATCCATGTTTGTGCAACATAGGTTACATCAGGTAAAGGACAGCCAGCGTAAAACTCAGGATCCTATGAAAGGAATCCATACAAAATACAGATCGGGTATCCCTCAAGTAGAGAAGAGATGGCTCTTAACAGATGGTGGAATTAAGGACATAGATATATGTTGTCCGACCCCGGAATTTGGATAAAGGCTCTGTTGTTATTGCGGTTGTAATGGAAACAAAATATGACCAAACGGGGGAGACATAATTCTGCATGCGCATACTCGTGGGCTATTCCGATTCTTGCCGTTTAAAAAGATGATTTTACAGATCCATCCTATCCGCTAGACCAAACACACACATAAACAGATGTAATGTACAGTGTAGCAAAAGTCATATTAATATTATTGGAAACCTCAATAGAAACACTTGCACGCACAAGTAGCTGGTAGTGTATCTTGAACAGGATACACTTGCACCTAGTAACTTATGGCAACAACTATTTTACTGATAACATAATCTTCATATGTGATCTATAAAAATAGCAGCCAAAAAACTGGAAAAAGAAAGGAAGCTTAAAAGGTAGGTAAAGGCGTCCTAAATCTATTTGAGAGAGAGAATGACCCATTTGTGAAGAAAGCTCCTTCTATATAGCAAATCATATTAGAAGACTGGATGCCAATAAATGAATAGAATTATGCTAGCCAAGCAGAGGAGGAGAACACAGAATTCCAAATCGAAAGGTTTACTATGTGACATCCTTCAATGAGATAATGCGGAAGTAGACATGGTCGTGTTATATGTACAGCAAGAAGCAGACAGTAGCTGCTATCATTTCAAAGGTGTGTCAGACTAGAAAACTGGTTTCCTTCCACCACTTTTGCACAAGCAAAACTCTTTCCTTCCTTATACCTGAAGATAAAACCTAAGATATTTCAATTTGACATCTTTCTTTCAGATAGCAGAAAAGGTTTCAAGAGTTATTTGCTTCCATTATTTAAATCTTTTCAGTTTCAGGATCTAGGATGGTTTGCCTGCCTAACTGATAACAGAGAGAACCTCTACATCTATTAGTTACTTATGAAGATAGGAAACAGTCAACTATATACTCACATATTCGCAGCTCCCTAGCAACTGAAATGAATTTGGCACCTAGGCAAAGAAATAGAAATCAGGATGGATAACATTAAAGATATTTAAGAAAATTACCACAATAGTTATAAATAGAGAGAAGGACAACAGCATACTTGGGCTTCTATAGGGTCACAGAAAACTGAAACAGAAAGCGAACAATTCTCTCTACCATTGGCTATCATCTTGGTAATGACCCCTTTATGGGGATTTTTTGAGTCTGTTAATGCAAACAAATGGGATAACTTATCAGTTTTATGGAAGACAGCTTACCCTATGGGGAAAGTGACAGGCGGATATCATATGCTAAAGTAAAGCTTTTGCAAACAAAATGAATACACAGAGATTAGTAATGCAATTTGCAACAACAATACTTTCCAGTGTCAATATCCTATAAGTTTAGGTTTATACTAATTGAATTTGCCAAAAATATTTGTGTAACAAGTACCAACATGTTCAAATATTAGGCATCCAAGAGATTAGTATGCAAGGAACAAGTTGTTTAAGCCTGCAAAGGCATTGGTTTCATTACATCTACATAGCACATCGTGGCTGGGTGGGTTCGATCCCACGGAGAAGTCCAATTATGGTGGAAGATAAAAAGAAATGAAGATAAAGACGAATATATTATTATTATTATTATTATTATTATTATATATATATATATATATATATATATATATATATATATATAAAATTTTATATATGTGTGTGTGTAAGAGAACATAAATACCTATAAGGGAAATTTCTAGATTTGAAGAGTAGCCAATAGATTTGCAAACATAATACCCTGCAAATGCCAAAATTACCAATTAGTATCTCTAAACTGTCTCTGCAAATAGACTTAGCTCTTGGAGAACACATATCAAGCTATTTGGAACAACATAAAAGCAAAATCCATAAATAGAGGAAACAGGAGTTTCCAAGAAAGTGTCAAACATAAACATGCTGGCACCAGAAAGTAAGAATAAGTAATAAGCTAAAATGTTAATAAGATCATTCCTAATACAGCTAATATGCGAGTTGCAGTCAACATGTAGGTTTAGACATGGGGTTCAACAGTCTGAACCTCACGAACCTATGATGGGGGTGTTCATCATGCTTGAATATAAAAACATTAAGCCTGAAGAAGGGAAGACAGGACAGAGAAAAAAACAATATCAATTTGAAGGATACATTATGAACAGGGAGTAAATTTTAACAAGCATGAATCGAATGAAAACATAGGGATGACTTCCAAATTATGAAATCAAGGTAGGACATTTTGGTAAATTTCAATCACCGCAGCAAACTCCTAAGAAGCAATGAACATCTGGTAGCATAGAATAATATAGAAAATAAGACCAGTAAAAGGGATTTCATTACTTCACATGAAGATAAGGAAAGGTAGCCTTTAACTAAATTTAAAGAGAGAGAGAGAGAGAGAGAGAGAGAGAGCGAGCTGTAAGAATATGATATGAAACATAATAGTACACTACGGCAGTAAAAAGATTGGGCGTACACATAATACAAGAGAACTAAGCTAAAAATGTATCACAACGATTTGAGCCCTAATCTTATCATGGAAACTACAACAAAGACTATTTAATATAAGAATTACGCTTTACAGAAAACTCATCTTTACACCAAAGTGATGACAATACAAAATAAAAGTTAGAAAGTAACATAAGTTTAATCTATGTATGTGAAGTTGTGTATATAATTGGTATATATTTGAATTCCAAATTTCCAGTTCCAAATTCATAAATCTGATGAACTTGCTACCGAGTATTCACTCCGTGGAAATTAAAATAGAGGTGACAAACCTCCAAAAGTTCTGATTTTGACAATTGGCATTTACGTTGATGATAAATAAAATGGTGAGTATTGTGATCAAATAAAATGTAGAAATACTAGTGCTTATAATAGATCTCAAATTCGAACCTTGATTTTTTTTTTTCCTGCTAGTTCTAAAAGAAGTATAGCGAGTGTACACTATGGACATACAGCTACCAAGCCAATTGGCATAGAAAGACTACTACTTAAGTTTTTTTTTTTTTTGCAGGTTATGCAGCTTTATTTATCACTTATGAATGAAATTATCTTTGTTAAGACAAAGCACAGACACAAATGGACTTAAGAAAACAGATCGTTAGAATCATAAAACCTTCCACATTGTCCGCTACTAGTGCGCTGCACTTCATTCCACATCGTGATGGGCCTCCACAATCCTATTACAATAAATTAAGGTCAGAAAAGAAAGCACCTGAGTGTGTGTGTGTGTGTGTGTGTGTGTGTGTGTGTGTGGTTGATAGGTATTGCTTAGGAGGTCCTGGATTCATGAACCCCCATTCTCTCTCTCTCTCTCTCTCTCTCTCTCTCTCTCTCTCTATATATATATATATATATATATATATATATATATATATAGTTTGACCTGTAAAGTTATGCAGATCTGCAGTTTCAAATCAGAGCATGTGTTTCAATTTGGACTTTAGATTTTTGAACACCTAATAAGTGCTCATAGTAAACCACAAGTACTCGAGCATGGATTGATTAGAAGTTGCAAACATTATGCTGTAGGCTCGTCTTAAAGTAAAAATGGAAGGCTCCCACTTCAAGTAAGAAATGGGAGAATCAGAATCAAAGTGTATCCCAGTATGAGCCAGGGCAGAAGTTCTAATCTCAAGCCTTAGACTCTGCCTTTCCAGAAAACATTAAAATACTACTTACTCTACTCTAATTATTCACACTAGGACAGTACTATATTCACTCTTTGATGAATGAACACGATTTAGTGCGTCTTTTTCTTCATTCATGTTCTCTTTTCCACCATCTATAGAGCCTAATAATCATACAAAGCATATGGTTTAGCAAGATAGAATTATTGCAAACTTCTCATCTGTTTTGCATCTTTAGATGGATGCATTAGTTTATGCCTTGACTTGAAGAACAACTTCCTTTTGGATTGTCTTCAAAATGACCACTACATTCCTTTACACGCACATCTGTTCACCTCCATGTTCTCCAAGAACGTGTCCAATTCCAAAAACATCAGCAGTCAGTTTCCATTTTCCATTATCTATTCAATAATTGATCTCTTGAGTTGAAAAACTTCATATTCAATCATCCTATGGCTCATTACATTCTTCTTGCTGGTATCATGGAGTTTTAAGAGTTATAAATCTTATATTGCTTGTAGGGATGTAAATGATCAGAACCATCTTGAGCTCGACTTGTTCAAGCTTGGCTCCTTTATTCTTTGGGCAGCTTTGGGTTCATCTAGAACCTGTTTCAAGCTTCAACTATGCATAAAATACTGAAACAAAGTTCATTGGATATAATCATATAATATTGTATGAAGGAACCAGTTATTCAAACAAAATGTATTTGATTGTTTAAGACAACTTGTCATAACTACTTAAGCTCTTGGCTTGAAAGTGAGATCTTGTCTATTGACAACCTCGTCCAGGTTCCAAGTTCGAGAGTGAAGGGAAAAAACATCCCCATCACCAGAAGAGAAATGAGGGCAACAATAGATTTTCTTGTTATTTGTGAAAATATTCTTCTGGTTAATTTGCACTTAAATACCATCAACTATCAAGATTTGCAACTTGCTACCATAAATTATTTTTATTAGCGCTTTACTACCATAAAGTATTTTTTTTGCAGTTTGCTAACGTAAAAGGACCATTTTGCCCATCTCCTTCTTCCTCGATCCCCAACCCATTTGAAACCCTAACCAAAATCTTACCCTGTCTCATAGCTGCACCGAAAAGCAACCATGATGTCAAGAGTCAGGTTCTTGAAACTCGACTCTTACCAGTCTTTCTTACAAGTTACAAACACTTGGTATTCAGAATAGTTTATTACAATGAAGAGACTAGAGTGCTTGGGCATGGCAAATATGTAAAGTAGCTGCTAGAAGTTGCAGAGATATAGCATGAAAAGTAGCAGCTAGGAGTTGCAGACAGAGATTTCATGAGCAATCCAGGAGCCAGTTTTAATTAAACTAAGCTCACCATGCATGTTGAGAGTGTAAGGTTACTATAGCCACATGAAGGAAAGGCACTGACATAAGTAAATTATCTTCAACTTCTCACTCACTCTATAAATAAGGTTAAACTCCAAATTGTAATTCAGTTGAGAACGTCAGGAATTTCTCAACTTGCTGGAATTTCCAACGTTCTTAGCTCAGAGAGAGAGAGAGAGAGAGAGCTTTAAAGAATGCTGGTCTTTGCTACTTTTCCCCCTCAACTTGCTGGAGAAACGAAGGTCTTAACTACCCTTTTTTTCGCCTCAATCTTTTTCAGTAAAACCATGGTTTTCTTCCATAGATGAATTTACTTCTTTCTCTATATTTGATCTAAGAAATACTGTACTCCACATCCATGATGAAAGGACATCGAACAGGGTTTTCTCATGGTGCCCCCACACAGGGAGCTTCAATCAAAACATCTGCAGCCGGCGTGTGCCTTGGGAGGGACGGGGGTCACCAAAGTTAGGTTTAGGGTAGGGAAGATGGGTGGGTTGGAAGAGTTTTTGGAGAAAAGACAATTTTAGAGAGGGAAAATGATTCAAGGGCAAAATGGTCCATATTAGTCATGTGCCTTTCATGTGACCGTTAAATGTAACAAATATTTAATGGACGGTAGTTAAGTGCATAATTTTGAAAGTTCGTGGTAGCAAATCGCTAATAAAAAAAGTTCAAGGCAGCAAGTTGCAAGAACTTGATAGTTGATGGTATTATTTTGAGTGCATATTAGCCTATTCTTCTAGTATTATAAAAAAACATGAAGTAATATTTCTCTCTCATTGTGTTTCTGTATGTATGGTCTGTGTTTATAAACAAGAACACTGAGTAGCTTGAACAGAGCATTTCAATATAGAACTCGACATTAGGCTATTGCTTCATTTGGGAAGCTAAATAATATAGATGAGCAAGTTATTAACTAGTCAAGGCCAAGCTCTTAACCTAAGTCTCTAGAACTGGATTTTAATGTAAAGGTTTCACAAAATGATTAAATTATGTGAATATATTTATTATCTATATGATTCTAACTACCCAATTCTTGTCAGATTCTCAAATTTATAATTTCATTCAAGAAACTTTAGCAGTTAGCCTTTGCTGTATTAAACCAATGTTTTTTTATTGTTCTTCAACACATCTATTTGGCACAGTAGCCGTTCTCCAGGTTGTCATGCATCAGGTCTGGTACCAAGAGCCGAACTCTACTCATGACAGGCTGGAGATGAACATCTTCTAGAGATGGACTCATCATATAATCAGAAAAGCGAGACAATGATTCTTTGACATGACTAATTTGTATATGAATGTGTAATGAAAGTATGAAACACCACAAACACCTCTAAATCTTGATGCATGAAGTACGCCAGAAGCACAACATGCCAAATAGTCCAAATATGCACCTATTGAAGCTAAGAGCTCAGATGCCTGAGGCTAAGCATAACTAGAGAGATCCTAAACCTCCCACTCATCCATGTTGATATGCTATGTACTTGCAGATACATACTCAGGGATAAAACCTATGAAGGACAGAAACTCCAAAAAAATGGGCCGTCTCATGTTGGAAGCACATTGGACACAACCCGAACACTCCAAAGACACACCAAAATAGGTGCCTTGTCCGTGTTGCCGTGTACTTACAGTGTCACGTCGCATTCGTGTCCATGCAACATAGGATAAAACAGATCGCCCTTAAATCAATAGTAACTTAGAGACTATCCAACACTACATTTTTAGTCTAAAATTACTCACAAGCAAACTTGTATCAAAATTGCAGCCTTTTCAGAAAATTTCAGTATTAAATTGGGAATCAAACTTTCTTCCTCGTTTTCATGGAATGATTGGAGAATTCAATAAATACCCAATAGACCGCATAATCTAAATAACATAAAATACAGTGTTTATTTCTTTGCATGACCATTTGATATGTTAAAATAACTTTTGAAGGATGTCCTGCATCATATTTCTGCCTAAATATGGCCATCCCAAGTTAAGATGACAAGATGCATCAACTTTCTAATATTTACCACACAATAAAGCAGCACATGAAATATGTTTATACCAAATTTTCGTGATAAAAGGCTTTGTTATGGATGAGGCTAATTTGTTATGAAATATGGTCTACAGGATGCCCATTCCAATAATATTCTCGAATGTAATCGTCATGAACTATGCTCAGCAGCATGTTTCAGGAAATGGTACGTTGAAGGAAAGCAATTATCGAGGTGAGAACAAACACAAAAGCAATTACCTGGCAATCGAAGCATTTTGGCGGGTCATGATTGAATATCATCTCATCGCATAGCTGTTCACATACAAATCGATGAGCTGTATATAAATGACCTGAATAACATCAAACTTAAGCAGTTTAATTTGGAGTGTTGTATGTTCACTAAGAAAAACCATCTCAATTTATAGATGTATGGGATCAGCTTCTCTGACTCTACAACTCTTAAAGTAAATTAATTCTAAGCAGTTTCTTTATATATGCCAGAACTCCTAAGAAAGTAAATATGAAACTTCAGAAGTTTAAAAAGAAAAGGTAACCTGATGAAGCCAACCTGAAACCAGAGCAAAGTACCATTTACTGCTATCTTGTAAAACCTACAAAAAAAAAGTTTCCATTTTATTGAACACAGAATATCACAAGTTTCGGGAGACATAATAAATTTAAAACAGGTATGGTTCTCTAAAATGTAGTATATGATTTTCATCTAAACATGCTCAAACTTGATTGCTTGTTAAAATACGTTAAGCTAAAGATTGTCAAGTATATATATATAATCTTTACAGAAACATTGATTACACACACACCCAAAAAAAAACTCACACACGCGCACGCTCACGTGCGCACGCACACAAGCACGCAGAAAAAAGAGTAAGAAATAACTTAAAATAATTTTTTTTGCCGAGTAAGGAAGAGCGATAAGATAGTAGTTAAAGGAGCCGCTAGTTGTAGAGCTAGGTCAAAACGAACATGAATTGAGGTTCTAAATGTTAGAACAATGATATAATAAAAGTTTTTTATTATGGTAAATCGATTAAGTTTCTTGTTATGAAATCACTAATGATTTTGCAATCACTTTGTTAATACTTAAACTTGACATAGTCCTACTATACATTAATTTTATCATCCTTGTTACTATATCTATTGCTTTGTTCGCATAATATTTATTTTGCAGAAAAGCAATAATCAAGAGTAAAAATGGACTTATGCAAATGAAAAAAATCATGATGGAACAAAGATACAGTCAATCCAAAGATTTCTCTGAACCGTCCACGATATCTCCGGGTCAACGAACTCAGGGTTCCGCTGTCCGGACAGCGGACAAGGGTCGAGGAAGTAGTGCCACCCCGTGGGGGTTCGGGGACGAAGCTCCTGAAAGTTAATCAAATTTCCAGATTTGATTTGCTTCAAACAATTGCCATCAGAAAAAAAAAATGCCATCATTCAAACAAAGAAAGAAGTCAAGCTATCAAAACCTCCAGTTCTGTGTAATTTTTTTCTTTATATTTATTCTAGGAAAGATTGTAACCCATAGGTATGGCAAAATGAAAGCTAAACCAAAGTCCAACAAAAATATCCAAATCCTTTTTTTTTTTTTTGTATTAGAACGATATATCACCGGTACCGGTAGAACGTGATAACAAACTTTGGATCAAGCAAATCCAGTAGCGCAAAATCTTGATGCAATGGTATACCGTCTATGTGCTTTTTTGTTCATCATTTAATGCTGCAACGGCTAAAAAACTAGTCGTTTATAGTTTTTACTCTGAATGGAGGAATATCGCCTGCAAAGTAGCATCCATATTCCTTTGGGTTGTTTTTGTTATCCTATATAAACCAAAGTTGATCCAATTCTTTATAACTTCTTGGAGCCTAACTTTCTTATACTGGTATACAAATCTATCCACATATACAAGAGCTTTAATTTGCCAAATCTATTTGAGAACAATGTTCTAAATGGCGGTCGCTCTTCGCACTGCAATTGTCGTTAGCGGTGGAGTAGGCGGCCAACGAAAGTTTGGCGGCATAGAGCAAGGTGAGACGACGTAGGAGGGCTCCTAGACGGAGCAATACCCGACTAGATGTTTTGAAAAAACAGTTTTGCAAGCATTATAGACCTATGATTCACTTTTACAAGACTGAAACTTCATAAATCTTTGTTCTACAATTTAGCTATGTATAAAATATCCTTAAAATATGCATATTATAAAAAAAAAGTAGTAGAATAGTAAAAAATGTCCAAAATATATCAAACGTCTAGACGGCGCCTAGACGACAGGTGGACCCTATTCGTTGCACACCCGCCTACCGTTGTTTAAAACATTGTTTGAGATAGAATTTTATTAAGTTGTAAAGTGAGATCTTTAACCTTTTGTGAGAAGATCAAAACCATTCTTGTAATAGGTTGAAGTCCACAAGCATTCGATTCAAAGCTTGTGTAGAAGTCGACGAGAATTTCGAATCAAAGCTTATGAGTAAGAAGTTGGCAAGGCTTTCGAATCAAAGCTCATAAGTGTAACTATTTCTCATAATAGTTGATTAAAGTTGGAGAGAGTTCCAGAACTGGAGTACTTCACGGAGGATACCAGGATACATCGGGAGTTCGAATTCTTGTCTCATTTCTAGCACATATTTTTAGATTGTCTATTGTCTCTTTAATTGTGCTTAATTGTTCGTTAAACCCTATTCACCACCTAGGATGTTTTAACTAAAGAAGTATATGCTTTTTGTTATAAATAGAAGAAAAAGATTCAAACATCGACCCCAAATATTTGGGATAAAAGCTTTGATGTTGTTGTTTTTTATCTAAACTTTGATATGTACTTTTGAAATCAAAATCCTACGGATTATCAGTTACATTGATTGCCTAAATTGACTGAGAAATATTTGAGTTCAACTTTTTGTTAATTATTGGCGGGCATTGTCTGTCGCAATGGTAAGATTTGTTGCTTGTATCCTGGATGATGCATGTTCATGTCACGAAAAAAAAAATCTCTCCATATAACTGGGGGTGGGGGCGCGGGTGCGTACATCTTGACCCTCCCTAGACCCCTACGTAAGCGGGAGCCTCGTGGCAGTATGACGGCCTATTTCTTCTTTTGTTAATTAGTGGTCGAAAAGTCATTGAATTACTCCTAGTAGATCAATGAATATAAGCTACCCAAATTTGAATGAAGATGTTGAGAAGAAAATAGAACTATTTAAAGCAATAGGCAAAATTATCAGGAAACCCCACTAGTATATATCCTTTTTTAATCAGAAAAGCCTCGTAACCATAAAAAATTGGCAAAATTATCAGGAAACTCCACTCAGGCCTACCGATCTCCGGAATGTGCAAGTCCTCATTTTCAATCATGGTATTTCTCAATTCTAAAATGGCCACATTTCCACACTGACCGAGAAACCAAGGACCATGCATACTAAGTTGGTTGAGATCTAGGAAGCACGGACACACCAAAAATTGACGCCCTGGCGCATCGTGTCAGACACGTATCGGACATAGCAATGGCACTCCAAAACACACACTAGACTACACCAAAAACCGGCACCATGCCGTCGTGTCGGAATCGGATAATCGTGTCCGTACTACATGGGCTGAGAGAGAAATCACAGATCAACGAATCTAAGCTACTCCCTAAATGACTAAATGTGTAGATTTAACCAAGATGAGAAGAAACTAGAACCAGGAATTAAGAGAGAGAGAGAGAGAGAGAGAGAGAGAGAAAAGAACCCTAAATTTGCGGAAAACCAAATATGATATAAATTACGCACCCATCCTCGCTGAGAACGCCATGAGGATGCTTGGGAATGGGAGAGGCCAAGCTGTAGTTGTAGAGCGCGTTGCTGCTGCGAACGCTGAAGTCGCACCGGTTCCCATTGGCGACGAGAGGGAGAATAAGGACTGCTGCCACGAGAATTTGAAGGCTGAGATTTTGATTTCTCTTCGGCATTTCTTCGAACAGAATGATCGCAACAAGAGGAGATGGAGCTTTTTGTTCTGCAGACAGAGTAACGTGACCCTTTTTTGCTCCGCTAGCCAACTTCTGAAAACATTCTGAGATGGGCTCGAGCCCATCTAGGCCTGTTTGATAAAAAAAAAATTGTGATGTCCGTCGTAATGCACAGGACTTTGTGCACACTGCGTTGCATGTCATTTGGACAAATTGCCCGCAATTTTTACACACACACTTCTGTCTCCCTGGCGGTTCGATCCTTAGAACGTCTAGCCAAGAAGGCTATACCTCTCCTCACTGACCACAAGAGCCAGTTGAGTTCGGTGCCCATTTGATAAAATCAACCTTTTAAAAATAAAGAACGTTACCGAAAATCAACCGAATCAAACCGAATCGGTGTGAAAGAAATTCGATTTCCTTTTTGAAAATATGAAAATATTTATTCGTTTTGGTTACGATCCAAAACCAAATAACGGAATGAGACATATACAATTATGTAAATATCTTCAATTTTATGATAAAAAATGTATATATTTTGAAAATTATAATTTTATGTATGTGGTTTGAAGTCCAACTTTGACAATTTAACAACAATCAAACTTTGGACTCAAATTTGAAATAAAACAAACATTTGTATAAAAATTATATTATATTTTTTTTAAAAATAACTTAGTCACAATTCTAATTTTAGGTTTTGTCCATTAAACAATATAAATAACCCAACCGAACCCATCGAATATATCGAATCGATTATATAAGTTCGATTCGATTTCAGACGTGACTAATTTTTGTTCGATTTTGAATTTTTAGAATTTTGTTTTATTCGATATTGACTAATTCGATTTGGTTGAAATCGAATAAACCGACGCTCAGCCCTTAATCATCCTATGTTCAATCGACACATATACGACCCTCCACGGTAAGTACACGAAGAGACGAACATAAGATCTATTTTCTTATGTCCTAGTATTTTTTTTATATCAAGGATCTATAGTGTGTATGTACATGTCCAATACTATACGGAAAATTTCATATAGGAGGAAAAAATTACGCGTATTTACGCAAAAAGTGAGAAGTTAGTAAAAATTTCAATTTAAGGGAGCTGGCGCCAGTTGAACTGGCGCCCAATTAAAAAAATAAATAAATAAAGCTGGCGCCAGTTAAACTGGCGCCTAATTTTTTTTTTGTTTTAAAATGTACCCGGCGCCAGTTCAACTGGCGCCCAAAAAAAAATTTAAAAATCCTGGCTCCAGTAGAACTGGCGCCAGGTTGGGAGTGTGGGGGGGGGGGGGGGGGGGGGGGGGGGGTTGGCTGCTAAGTTTTATTTTCTTTTTTCTTTTTTCAATTTGCTTTTTTCCTTTTTTTCAATTTGCTTTTTTCCTTTTTTTTTAATTTTCAATTCCTGGCTCCACTATCTGACTTTTCAAATTACTTTTCCTTTTTTTTGGGGGGGGGGGGGGAGGGGCTGTTTGTGGTGTGGTGTGGGGTGGGGTGGGGTGGGAAGGGGGATTGCAACGTTCGGATTCTTCGACCGTTGGATAATTTTCTATAAATGTGGGATGTCGTAGCTTTCACTCACACTAAACCAGACACTCTCACTCTTCCTAAGTCTTTAGTTCTCCACTCCTGAAGTTCTCACTCTAAAGTTTGAGTAAGTTTTTAAGCAGAAGCTCCCACTCCAGACGTTCCCACTCCAGACGCTCCCACTCTTTAGTTCTCTCAAGCAGACACTGTGTACTGCGATGGATCAAAGTTTAAGGCTGTGGTGCTCGCATGGAGGTATAGTAAATGGTTTATCTTATGAAGGAGGTTTTACCCAAATTCTTATAACTGATCGTAGTATCGCATTAGATAGTTTACGCAGTTTGATTATTGAAAGTTTTTCCATTCAGTATGAATTTATATTAAGACACGTTTATGAGACACATTGTTTTTTATTAGATTGTCAATAAGCTTGGAGTTTTGTTCTTGAAATTAATTTGCAATCGCCATTTATAAGTATTTTTGTAACTCAAGTATCACCAAGACTTGACTATATAAGTACTCAACGCGTTTCTAATTATGAAGCGGGTCCGAGTTCTTCTAGGCATATTCCTATTGCATCCCATGAAGAAGATGACACATTAGCTTTACATAGTAACGATGATTTTGATGATTTTCAAAGTATTGCGGATAGTGATGATTTAGTTGAAAATTTAGATGATGATATTGAAGATAATGACAATAATGGTACCACAAATGAATTATTCATCGGACAATATTTCGATAGTCGTTCTGCATTTAGAACTTTCATCAGTGATCTTGCAATTGAACACAAATTTACGTGTTCAGCTAGTGTCATGAACAATGCAAAGGGAATTATATATACTTGTAATCAACCAACTTGCAGATGGAGAGTATATGCTAGACCTATTCGTAGAGGTAATATTTTTCAGATTGCTACATTAGAAAATCGACATTCTTGTTTATCTGGACTCACAACTGGTTCTCATCCATTGGCAACTAGTTCATGGATCAAAAACAAAATAATTAATATAATTAGGGACAATCAGTCATATAGTCCATCACAAGTTGTTATGGATATACACAGAGAACGTCGGATTAATATTTCCTACTCTAAAGCGTGGAGGGCCCGAGAGATGGCATTAGCTGAAATAAATGGTAGCTACTTTGATGCATATGCAAGTCTTGAAGAGTATAGTTTTAGAATTATCGAGTCAAATCCAGGTAGTAGTTGTTTTTTAAAGACTACTGAAAACAACAGCTTTTAAAGAATTTTTATTTGTTTTAAAGCATGCATTGACGGTTTTTTGGGTGGTTGTTTACCAATTATCAGTACTGATGCTACTTTCTTGTCCTCTAAATACCAAGGTATATTATTTATTGCTTGTGCTCATGATTTGTCACGACCCGGTCCCAATTTCTTGGGTCGAATCGGATCATGTCCAGCCTGCACCGTTGTTGAGACGGCGGCAGTAAGCTGTTCAGTAGCAGGTAACCATACAACAACACTATATTTGTCACAACTCAACATTCGGAAATTTAAAACTTTATTAAACTTTTACAATGAAATGAAAGATACAACTTAAACCATTTTTTACATACATCATGAATAAAAGAAAACTCTAGGCAAACAGCTCATCAGTCTCGAATTTCTCGTCTTGGGATCGCGGAACAAAGCCTCATCAGTGATACCTAAAATGTTGGGTCTCCAGTCAGGAGGGAGCAAAGTATAATTCATGCTAATTTTAAACAGTTAAAATAAATAATAGAATTATGCACTTTTAAACAATTTAGAAATGACCAGTTTTCAGCAGTAAAACAGTGTATTTTGAATAGGCAATGAATATGACCGGCTTGGGTTGTACAGTTGTATCATATGGATACGATATGGCTTATCCCCGTGTGTATGAGGGGTAAGCTAACACAGTCAGTATACAGTTTTGGATGTGGTCATACTCATTACACTACTCCCCCAGTCCCCAATCAGTACAGTAGTTGCAGTCAGTACTCTCCGAGAGAGAGTTTCGTGTTTGCATCGTGGTTTAAACTTGCAGTAAAACGATTATTAAAATAACTGTAAAACCAACACAAACTATACTTGCCTTAGGAAAAATGACTGGAGAGATGAGTTGGTACCGAGGAGGAACGTCAGGTATGTCTTCGAGTTCCTACAGTTGAGAACTCGACTTAGATCCGCTATATAACCAAGCTAAGTGTGCCAATTGCAATCTCTAGTAACAAGTCCTAGTCAGGTTTTAAGTTGTTATTAAGCTACAGCTAACGTTTACGTCGCAAGCTATGTGCGTTGATTAACCGGTTAATTTGATTATTTGGGAAATAATAACAAGAACAAATTATCTTTGGAAAAATTTGTGCTTTTGTAATATATCTATAAAAATAGTTTCTTCCAGTGACAAATCATGAACTAGTTATCTTACTAATATTTTATCTATTTATTTTACTTGGAAGTTCTTAATTAATTATCTACGAGAAATGATTACGTTCTAACCACGGTTACACGTCCAATCCAAAACCACCCAAAAGAGATCAACATCAACCACCCAGAAAAGAAAGAAAAACCTACACTTTGCAATACAGGGCACAGCTAATCATCCTAGAGTTATGGGCTTATGTCCTGTACAATTCTTTTACATAAAATAAGAGAAAATGATTTAGTACCTAATTAAAAATGTGCAGTAAATAATTATCTAAAATAAACAACTTAAAAATAATATAATTTAAATCAAAAGTTGGAGTCTCAGACTCGGTCCATCATCAAATCTAGCTAATACCTCAACGCCCGGTCGGACCGGTGCGTTTGCATTTCGCTAGGGCCCACAGACCGGTACGGTCGTCGCCCGAAAATCAGTTTTAAATTCATTTTCCGAAAACAAATTTGAAATCCAAATAAATAAAGTTTTTGTAAAAATTTGGGCAGCATTTCCTCTATTTCGGGACAACCCAAAACTGGGAAATGCGCCAACAAAATCCTGCAATTGTTCCAACCAAAGAATAACCCATTTTTATACCGAAAATATTACCACATAAATAATTTTTCAACCAACAGAACCTTCCCGAAATACTCGGGATCCCGCAATCAAACCAACAACATACAAATCTCAGCAGACAATATCACAGAAATTGCTAACATAGCTAACCGAAACTACCACGTAGCTAACCGGATTTCCGAAGGGGACACCGGGGACCGATATCATCATAGACTACCGAGAATAAACGCAACGGGGCAGAGAATTTATACCTCGGGGTGCTCGGCTAGAGCTCTCAGATGATAATAAAAGAATAGAAGAAATCCAGCACATCGACGTTCCGAAATCAGCGCTGAAAAATCAGCGACGTCGACGCAATCGTCGAAAATTCCAGAAATAGTGCACGGCAGGACCAACCAGGAAGGCTCGCCAAATGACAGCGAGTTCGGGCAGCGAACTCCGGAACGCCGTCGACAGGGGACAGCGGCTAGGGCACGCTGGTCGGGACGGAAACAGCACCAAAGGGGCGCGGGGGTCGCGCGAAAAGGAGTAAACGCGGGTTGGCGGCTCGCCGGAGAACTCGGCGTGGTCGGCCGAGCTCGGCGCGGACAGGGGAGGTCGCCGGAAACGGGCGGAAAGGGCGCGCTGGTCGGCGGCTCGCCGGAGTCAGCGCGAGGGCGCAGAAGGGCGCGCCGGTCGAGCTAGGGCGCACGGGGAGCACGCGGAGGCGGGGCTTGGCGTCGACGGGGTTACGCCGAGGGCGGTCGGCCGGAGGGGCGTGAGGATCGCCGGGGTTAGGTGGAGGAGGGTTTGGTGAAGAGAAGTTTGTAGGGGTTGTCCAGAGAATGGAGAGTTTGAGAGAAATCAGAGAGAGAGAGGAAGAGAGCTGAGTTTATTTCTCTTCTTCTGAGTACTTCGTGAAGTAGTGGGAATAGAGGGGAGTTAATAAAAGGAAAGGGGTGGCTGTGAGTGTGGTGAACGTGCCAGAAGAGTGGGGGATTTTATTAAAGAGTGGTGGTGAGGGAAAGTAACTGTTAGGAAATGGGAACAGGCTCGGTCGTGGGGTGTGTGAGTGTTATTAAGGAGAAGGAGGAGAAAAGTCTCCTTCCAGATCGTGGAAAAGAAATGAATGCGTGGAAAGGAGTAATAAAGGGGAGTTGTTGAACGTGGGAAGGGGAAAAGGTGCTGGTCCAAATTGGACCGGCTCTCCAAACAGTTTTTTTTTTTTTAATAATTAAACTTAAGTCAGATTTAATAGGAAGGGAAAATAAAATTGGGTTCGGGCTCAGGCCTGGGTCTGGGTTCGGACTCGGGTCTGGGTCTGAATTCAAAAATCCATGTTGTTTAATTTTCGAAATCATTTGCACTCAAACATATATAATAATAATAAAAATAATAATATTAGAATTACTAATAATTAATACTAAAACACTAATAATAATTATTCACAAAATATGGGTTTCACTTGATCCGAACTATAAACTTTATCCAATTGCTTATGCTGTTGCAGAAGATGAGAACACAGAATCGTGGACTTGGTTCTTAACTAGTTTGAGAACATCTTTTGAAAGATTTTTTAATGAATGAAATAAAATTTCATTTATATCAGATAAACAAAAGGGTTTGCTTCATGCCATGCGTTTAACCTTTCCAGAATCACGTCATTTCTTTTGTATTCAGCATTTTAAACAAAATTTGAAATCGGTTACGAAGATTAAAAAGTTTCATCAAATGCTTGACTTTCTTGCAAGATCATACAACAAGCCAGACGCTGATTCATGGTTTGAAATAATTAAAGCCGAAAACATGGACATGTTTAATTGGCTTATTGGAGTAAATGATGAAACACGTAATTTTTCACATTGGATTACTGCATATTCTCCTGTTCCTAGATTAGATATTAACACCTCGAATTATTTGAACCATCCCAAACTATTAACTCTAGCTTGCGCTTGAGCGACAGCATAGCTACTGGGCAGTGGATCATTAGGAATTATTTGAACCATCCCAAATTGTCGCAGAACCCGATTTGCTGGATGGTACATTGTCCGGTAGTCGTATATGATATAATATCTGTGCATACTATATGAATATGACGTCCGCTGCATATTGGGAGCATCGAGCCGTATAATATATGGCATCCATGTAACCTATTTTCAAAGTTAATGTAAATAACAAATAATACAACTTTATTTTTAAAAAAATATAAATATTACATTGATTTACCTCCATATGTTCTACCGAG
Organism: Iris pallida; assembly: GCA_029216955.1. Classification (NCBI taxonomy): domain Eukaryota; kingdom Viridiplantae; phylum Streptophyta; class Magnoliopsida; order Asparagales; family Iridaceae; genus Iris; species Iris pallida. The sequence continues at coordinate 15,238,151 of JANAVB010005597.1, forward strand.
TCAAATTGCGATCGATAAATGGGAGCAACCTGAGTTCTGCAGTGTGCCTGGTCCACTTCGTCAACTGTCCATCTCTTGGCTACAGAAAATATACCAGTTTCACGACTAATATAGGTAACCGGTCTACCAATAGCAAAATGTTCATAGGACCACACCTAAGGTCATTATATCATGCATCTAATCAACTTTGTGTTATAGTATAAGATATTGCAATAATATAACAACATTAAAAATACCTGTAGTAGAAGCATGCATCCAGTCAGATTTGTGTTGCATGTATTTGACGTCGTTTTAACAAACTCCGTCAAGCAAGTATATAAAAACGACAATACCGCTGCTCCCCATGCATGTGGAGTCTTTTGTTTCAAATTTTCGAAAAAAGGTAAAAGACGAACACTTACTTTGCAGCCAGTTCCGTTCGGAAAAAGAACTGAACCACACAAAGCAAGTAAATAGGCTCTTGTACAACAAACAATCTGTAATATTAATTAAATCTTTATGGAGTCAAACTACAATAATAGATTTTAATCTGAAATAAAATATAGATTTTTATACCCGATTTTCATCTACGACCACCGGAGCGTCAGTTGTACGATCAAGAAACATAAAGTTGCTTCGTAGCCAACTTACACTAACGTCTGATCTACCCTTCTGTCCAGGTCCCGTCGGACTGGATACACCAAGATATCTACGTATCAATACATTGGGATCTGATCGATCAATAAAGTATATAGGATGACCTGCAATATTAATTTAAAATATTATAACATCGGAATAAATGTATCATTTGGAAAATTATGTAATAAGTTATCCAACCTGTAATAGGTAATCCTAAAATGTTGGCTACGTCCCAGAGAGTAACAGTCATTTCTCCTATGGGCAATTGAAAAGTATTACGTTGGGGCCACCAACGCTCTGCCAAACTGAACAATAAGTCCCTGTCATGTTGCATGAACTCTATTTGGTCGATATAGTTGAAACCGAACGACTTAACCAAGTCTTTTTGTTCGGATATTAGCTCCCATTTGCGGCCTTCGACGTCATTTTTAACGTGACACCATTGACCATGTTCCCGTAAACGTGCTTCCAGCGGATAATCATACAACTAGAAATACAATACGAATAAGTTAATTAAACTCATTTAATGTATCAATACAAAATAATATATAATAAATAAAGTTCTGCAAAAAAAATTACCTTTCCAGTAAATACCAATTCCGATACGTGACTTTTACGTTCTTCAATTTCTCTTTGGGTGGTAGGTCCACCAGGAATGCGACCATCATTCTGATGTTCCATTTTTTCTCTAATAAATACAACTATTATTCTCCTCCTTCTTGTCGATCTTCCACTTCTTCGGCTGCTTCAGAGTGCTCATTGTGTGATCTCTTCTATTCTTATAATCAAAACCCCTAACATACTTCCAAAACAACATCACGAGATCAACAATCCACCATCCCCTCAATCTCCCCTCAATCTCCATCAATCTTTTGCAGAAGAAAGAAAGAGAGAGAAAGGGGAAGATTATAAATTTGTAAGAGACATATATGACTTGACAATGGGAGATAGGACTTGACAATGGGAGAGAGTGGGAAAAAGTAAGAGAGTGGGAAAAAGTAAAAAGAAATTAAAAGAAAAAAAAAAAGAAAAAACAAAGCCAAACAACTTAGCCAAACAAATGAAAGAAGAAAAAAAAAAATTAGCAGCCAACCCCCCCCCCCCCCCCCCAACCTGGCGCCAGTTCAACTGGAGCCAGGATTTTAATTTTTAATTTTTTTGGCGTGGTACATTAAAAAAAAAAAGGCGCAGCCACCCTCCCCCCCCCCCCCCCCTCCCAACCTGGCGCCAGTTCAACTGGAGCCAGGATTTTTTAATTTTTTTTTTTGGCGCCAGTTGAACTGGCGCCGGATACATTTAAAAAAAAAATAAAAAATTAGGCGCCAATTTAACTGGCGCCAGCTTTATTTATTTATTTTTTTAATTGGGCGCCAGTTCAACTGGTGCCAGCTCCCTTAAATTGAAATTTTCACTAACTTCTCACTTTTTGCGTAAATACGCTAAACTTTTTTCCCCTACATGAAATTTTCTGAATACTATATTGTTTGTATTTTTGGAATGTCTATCATTTCTAGATCATAAATACCATCTTGTTAAATATTCTGTAAATTACAGTTTTTTTTTCAAGCAGTTGAACTATGATTGGTCCATTGTGCTTAGCTTCTCTATTAAGGGTGAGCATGGTTTGGTTTAAATTTAGGAAAATGTTTTATGTACCTCCAAAATGTACCTCCTCCATGTCCCTCCGTCACGTGGCCCTCTTCCATTGGCTCATGTCTTCCTCCTAATTCCTCCCCTATTTGTTTGGGTCAATAAGGCGGTGCCATGTGGCGAAGGGACATGGAGGAGGTACATTTTGGAGGTACATATAGCATTACTCTTAAATTTAAGAACCGAATCGTCCGAACCTAAGGAACAAGAACGACCCAACCAATCTATATAGGTTCGGTTCTTTCATACGGGTGTGTACGTAAAATAAATCTTTTTTTTTTTATCGAACTCCAATACTAAATAGATAAAATGTGCTAAATTTGTTAAGGCATGTTCTAATATTTTGACGAGCAAAAAAGTATTATAATCCGCTCTAAATTCATTTTAAAATTTGTCAATGACATCATAATTTTAAAGTAACAATCATTTTAGTACACGCGTCTGTTCGATTCCAAATAATTTTTTAGTTTCTAACTTATGAAGCGGACCAGGAAATAAAAAAATAATAACAAAAATAAATTCTGATAGGACGAAGCATGAGCATGAAAGAACTAATCCGACTCGAAGCTACTCACATTTTTCGATTTTATTGGGTTCTCTTTCCGCATTTGCACACATGTATCCTCTACTTTATTTCCCCTTTTTGTTACATGAAACTCTGTCATCACCACCAAACAAGTCATAGCTTAGGAGGGAGACTCTTATTTTCTAAGAACTCTGCTACACAGACCGAACGGAGGACCGTGCGCGTGAACTGAGGACACGTGGCGGCCTTCCATTGGACCGGGTCAGGACCACGACGTTAGCGGGGGCTCAGGTTTTGTTGGTCCGAACTCATACCAAAGGGAGGCCGCCACTTGTTCTTGATTCACGCGCGCAGTCCCCCGTTCGGTGGTCTGGTAGGAATTATTAATTTTTCTAAAGGGGTCTTCTTGGATGATACCGAAACATGGTAATCAGTATTGGTCTCCAAAATAACATCAATGTCGTTGGTCTAACTCCATTCCATTAAAAAAGAAAATTAAGTTGGGAGATTTGACTTATTATTGGACTTTATTTGTACAATTTTGTTGTATTTATTTTTTCTTTCAATATTTGTTGTGTAGTTTTATTCTTCTTCTAGGACTAGCCATGCCTGTCCTCACAAAATATATCAACTCTTCTTCTTACTTGGAGCTCTATTATTGGGGTACTTCCTAGGGAAGAAAAAGAAAGCGTGACTGTGAGTTATTTGTGCATCTGTTTTTTTTTTTTTTTTTAATGTTTCTAAATGCGAAATACTTATGTATCTAAAGCTCTGTTCATCTTATCCCTGATTATTTTATAAGTAAATATGAAAAGCCGAAACTAGAATCCGAAATTATAAGATTATTGCTGTAGGGTTACCGGTGTCGAAAAAGCAAGTAAACATGCTGTTAATGTTTGTTTGGTTGTGATCTATATTGTTTAACAAGTAAGATATGTCGCAACATTTTTAAGGAATTCTCTCTTAGTATTTTTGGTTACAAAGTCCTAGTTCCTAGACGACTTTATTTGTCTTGATGGAATTATAGCTGTAATCATCGTGTTTATCTATAATATTTACCTTCTTCGAAAAAGAAGAAGATATGACGCAACATTTCCCCTTGGATTATTATGTGTCAGCTGCATTTGTAAATGCTGGTATTAAGTATAAGTAAAGCTGCATTCAAATTGACGAACAACATTATTATTGCTGCAGAAAATGCTACTTACATGCAGCCAAACGCCTGCTATATCGCTTGTTTATTTTATTTTATTTCCACTTTCTTGAAATTTTATTAGCTATTGTGTACTCGTATACTTAAAGTTGTAGTTGTTTGTGCAAGTTATCAATGGTTTTCAACAATGTCATGAGAATTCAAGAACTTGCGACTGCTTATTCTTTTAAATTCGTGGATTAATTTGCTACTTGTTTCGACTTTCGAGTACATCACAACTGCGAGTTCATTGTTATCGTGGGATTGGGGACTGTGGAAAATGTTGGCATAGATAAATGTCGGGATCAAGATTTGAACATCATATTGTTCTCTAGATTCTCTTGAATTTTCTACTGATATTGACTGCATCCCTCAATCAGGATGCGCTATGTCTCCACCTGCTGAGAAACTAGAGCTATGCGAGAAAGCTAATAAACCATGTCTGACCTAATTTCCACCCACAACTTGAACTCATACTTTACCAGTCGCGTGTGCGAGCAAGCTATATATGTGAGAATTAGTCGAGTTAGGAATGTCTTGTATATGTTATCAACTTCAAGCATTGATCCTTTCTTGCTTATCACATGTTTCTTGACCATGTTGAAGCCAATTAATAATGTATCACACTTTGCCATCAACCGGAAGTATGAAGACGAAATATGTATCTCAACCGAACCCAAATACGAAGGATGGATTCTACATGAACATGATCAATCTGCACTTGGCTTAATTTGTTGATGACTCCTTTGTTTCCCAAGGCCTCTGCGTCGACACTTCACATATATAATGCTTGAAACACACTCGAGCCTCACCACTCTGTCAAGATATTTGCAGAGTGACTAACCAGTTTCAACAGGTAGAAGCCATACAGATGATCTCTGAATATGTTCCCCAATTGAGAATGGGCAAAGGATCGATGGGGTAGGCTAACTAACAGTGTAGTAGTCCCTTCGCTCTGTCATTCTTGTTCATCTTCGATACGAGTTCACCAATAATTTTGTTACTTCTACAGTGGTTTGGTATTTTTGATCGGATGCTTCTTCATGAAGGAGATGGTGCTTGTATGAATCGACTACTTTCTTCATCAGGTTTGGAGTTTCTCCAAGTGCAAGCAAGTTTCTGTTGTGTACGTAGAACACTGAAATAGAACAATTTTATCAACTTTACAGTAAAAATTATTACGTATGTGTACGTAGCTTGGTGTAAAATGTATCAATCGAATTTCATGTTCATAATTAAGCAGAAAGAGAACATGAATTTAATTACTTGGATCAATAACTTCTACTTTGCAATATTTGTTTTAAAGTTTGTGACAGAAAGGAAGTTCTGTCATTTCTCTGGCTGTTTTGTGCTCATCCCCTATATATACATGGACTACAACGGTCACGGAATTGCCAATTATGATGATGATGATCAGCATATGTATAGATAGATAATCTTGCCACTTTGATTTATACAATGTGAAAGCGCTTATAATCATCAATTTTGGACTGTCCTACTTGTGGTATGTTTCAAAGAGAACGATTTAGGATAACGGGTATCGTTTGATTCATTTCTGGTTGATTTAATTACAGAAAGAAAAAAGAAAAGGAAAAAAACTGTTGCAAGCATGGTGTCTGAAATTACTCAAGTTGTAGAAAAGTTTCAGGTCTATGTTTGTATGTTTCAGAAACATAGACCCCGTTTGGTAGACTGTAATGTAATTGCAATCCTAATGGAATCAAATGAAAAAATAAAAAATTAAATTTTTTATTTGATTGTGATTATGATTACATTACAGTACACCAAACAAGTCCTTAGTTTCTTATTAATAACTTATACTGATGCGAAGGGAAAAAGTGTTTTTACTTTCTTTTCTTTTTTTCCTTTTTTCCAAATACATTTCTATGAGGAATTACTGATCAACTCAATCACTTACTGCCATTACTCGATAGAATTGCTTTATCAGGTTATTACCATTGATCGATAGGCAAATCATGCACGAGAGGTTGTTTTGAACAATCTATTTTTTTTATTCTTTTTGCAATCAAATCCGTAGAAACACTTTGACAGAGGATAACTTGTTTATTAGGTGCTAATTACGTGTTCTTGGTGTTTTTTTCTTGCCAATAAACTTATGTTTGTAGATTGAGTATTGTTCCATTATGCCCAACACAAACATATTTGAGTTAATATTTTCTTTTATCATATATGTTGTTTGAAACACATAAATATTGCTATGCTACCGAAAATGTACTTTGCCTGACCAAATAATCCAACAAATTTGAACCTGACTGCTCGAGTGAAACGAGCAATTGAGGTGTGTGTGAGGATGGAGAGAGAGTGAAACCATTAAGCTTTATTTTATTTTATTTTCCTCTCTCCCATGCATCACATTCAAAACCGTTTTAGGAAGAGAGAGAGATGACATTAATCATGCAATGCATCATTTGATAAATGAGGGGGATGCCATGCTTTTCTTGCCTCCCCCTCTCTAAACCTTTTAAATGCCATCTTCTCACAATTTTCCTAGCTATACCTCTCTCTCTCTCTCTCTCTCTTCTCTCTCTCTCTCTCTCTCTCTCTTGTGCATCATCATCATCTCTTGTGAGTGCTAGCTAGCAAGCAAACTGCAAGGAGGTCAGAACATGATTAATGAGCATGACATCTTCCTCTCCTCTCTTCCATCTTCTCAAAACTTTTGTTACTGTTAACTTATAAATTCTTCATATATCTATAGTCTACTTGTATCTATATATACATATATCGAAGCTTCATATTATATGCCAAAGTATGTATATTTGTCGTATCGGCGCTGCTACCTTGACCGCCTGCGGGCCAGCCCGCCGCCAAGTGGCACCGTCCTATTGGCAGGTCAATCGACGTGGGACCCATACAAATAGGGAGGTCCAATAGGGTTCGGCCACGTGGGAGGGCTGACCAGGCTGCCTGCGGTCAAGTTAGCATTTTCCATATCGTATACATCTATATGGATCCTTCAATAATTTGTCAATCTTGGGATTCTAACAATTTCTTTAACCTGGTACAAATTATGACCGAGCTATTTGTATCTATATATCAAGTTACATACATGCTAACATATACATATATATATATATATATATATATATATATATATATATATATATATATATATATATATATATAGAGGGTTATTTAGTTTTAGGGTCTCGTATAATATTTAAAATTTGCGTTTAGGTCTTCATATTGGCCCATGAGAGAGGACGAGACACAAACCTTCTCATCGACAATATAAAGTCGTAAACGCAATTTTTGAGTATTATACGATACCCTAAAACTAAACACAAATTTTGAATACTATGGAGAACTAAACGAAATCTAACCGTCATCCCAAGTCAACGTCAGGACGAGACCCAAACCATTTTCTCGACAATATGGAGACCTAAACACAAATTTTGAATATTATACGAGAGCCTAAAACTTAATAACTCTTTTTTAACCATATATATATATATATATATAATTTGTCTAAATGTTACTTATTTACAGTGATTTACTTATTTATTTTCTATATCTTTTGAAAATTTGCGCCAATTATTTGAAGTATATATATGTTAAAGTAGGTGTGATGGGAAGGCCTCCATGTTGTGATAAAGCAAGTGTGAAGAAGGGTCCTTGGACAGAGGAGGAGGATCTGAAGCTGATTGCCTACACCAACTCCCATGGAACAGGCAACTGGACTTCTGTTCCTAAGAAAGCAGGTCCAAATTTCTTCTTCATTTTTCAAACATATATACAGAGATCAACTAATTAGTACTATACCTACAGAAATCTACATCAAATTAATGGTTTTATTTCCTTGGCTCTATTTGTAGGACTGAAGAGATGTGGGAAGAGTTGTAGGCTTAGATGGACAAATTATCTGAGGCCTAACCTGAAGCATGAGAGCTTCACCCCACAAGAAGAAGATATGATCATAACCCTCCATGCAACCATAGGAAGCAGGTATTTTTCTATATATTAAGTTACTATATATACTTCTCTTCACTTCATATTCTTGGGTCTAAATCCTCATCTATAATAATTTTACTAGATATTTGACACACACACACATATCAAATAAAAGATTTAGTTGATGATGATCCTCATCCTGAACATATAGACTGCTTAAATCATATATAGATAGTATCCCGTCAGGACCGACATAGGGGTACGTAAGCCAGACAAGACTTCAGACTTGGGCCATCCACTTTTGCTCAGGGCAACCCCCAAGCTCAACGTACCCAATAGAGGTCGGAATGTGTGTGTTGCACCATACACGGGTATGGATATATAAGGTCAGGGACTTAGGATACAGCTATGAGATGGATACGGATATGAGATACGTACAATGAGTAGTCAACTTTGTCGCATGATATGGACACGATACGGGTGGATACCATACGGGTACGGAGACCGTGATCTGCCGTGTCACATAGGCTGGTGACCTACATGATAAATTAGAATAAAATTGGTTTATGTACTTAATCTGTCCTTTTGTGTTGGCAATAAAACTGAAGATATTAGGAATCTTGATATGAAATTGAATCTCAGAGAGACTCGGATGCCATGCATGACCAGATCCAGATGAAATTGATGAGGCCAATGCCACAACAAAAATAACCAACCATGACACACAAGTCTCTGCCCAATCCGAACTCAACAGGCTCCTGTGGTTAGTGAGAAGAGGTATAACCTTGTAGGCTAGGCGGACGGTCTCGGGATCGAACCACAGAGGAGGCGTCTGTGTGTGTGAGAAAATTACGGACAGTGGGTCCAAATGGCATGCGTTACGCCGGGCATCAAAAAAAAAAAAGTCTCTGCCCACACTATCCATCCTCTCTCTCTCTCTCCATCCAAACTATGTGTGCTTCTAACTTGATATCAAACTAACTAAATTAGTTTGTTTGTCCTAACTAATAAATTATCACACGTTCACGTTGCAATGACTGTCACCAAGAACACTCCTACAAGTACGCAGAACAATTAGGTTAATTTGAGCTTTCCCATTTCCATGTAGGTGGTCTGCAATAGCCCACCACCTGCCCGGCCGGACCGACAACGACATCAAGAACTACTGGAACACGAAGCTGAGCAAGAAGCTCGTCCAGATGGGCATCGACCCCATCACCCACCACCCCATCTCCCAGGTCAGGGAGAGCATCGCCAACATCCAGAAGGCGCAGCAATTCCAGTACCACCACTGCAGCAGCACGTCCACCCACGCCGGCGTCGGCTGCCTCAACCGGAACCTCAAGAACATGTTCCTCTCCAACAAGTCCGCGACGACGTCGCTCGCTCAGCCCTTCGGCATTACTGCCGCCGCCCCTGCCTCGTCGTCGAACGAGGGCGCCTCCTCTTCTTCGTCTACCGCAGCCACGTCTGCAGCAGCGCACCGGGTCGACGGCCAGGAGCAGGACCTCGACTGGACCGATTTTATCGCCGAGGACGTCTTGGTCCCGGACGACCTGTCGTCGACTGTCGTCGGTGCTTCGGCGGCCGGCGAGAGTGCGCCGTCGACCGGGCTCGAGTTCGCTGCGGCCGCCGCCACCGGCTTCGGAGCACCATGCAGTACTGATTCTTCCGCTGCCTTCATCGACGCGATTCTGGACCAGCAGAAGGAGATGATGTCGGATTTTTCTGAGTTTCTTGATGATTCTTACTACTGACTATATATATATATATATAGCACTGCAGAATAAATTTTTTGTGACTAAATTTGTACTGGATGATGGCACAAAAAAATTAAGACGTGTTTCTTTCTAGCTAGTTAATTATAAGTGTGATCGATGTTTAGAGAAATAACTATAGTAGCAGATTAAATTGGTCTTGCTTGGTTTATGCATATAATAACAAGTCACTCTCTAATTAGTAGAACTTTATATATATATATATATATATATATATATATATATATATATATATATATATATATATATATATGGAGCGGATCAAAAGCTTCCCTTAGAAAACTCCCTAAAAACCTCCCTCACTCTAATTCGTAATGTTAATGTTAATATTAATGTTAAAATTAATGTTAATGTTAATATTAATGTTAATATTAATATTAATATTTTTTATTTTTTATATTAATGTTAATGTTAATGTTAATGTTAATATTAATGTTAATGTTAATAATAATTTTAATGTTAAGTTTAATGTTAATTTTAGTATTTAATGTTAATATTAACATTAATATTAACATTAACATTAATTTTAACATTAATATTAACATTAAATTACGGATTAGAATGAGGGATTTTTTTAGGAGGTTTTCTAAGGGGACTTTTGATCCGCTTCCATATATATATATATATATATATATATATATCAAAAAATTGTTAAAAAAGTATCAAAGTTTGCTACAATTGTAAAAAAAATATTAATTTTGGAGAATTTACAGTTTGAGTATCCAACCGGACTTTAAAAGTCCGGTTGGTGACGTCACTTGTAGATTAGTTTTTTTTTTTCTGGTTAACGAAATGGATTAGCAGGGTAGGGCGTGATGGATTTTGTCGAATTTTAAAAGTCCGTGTGATAACGTCAGGTAATGGTCACGACCGACTTTTAAAGTCCGGTTCACTATGAAGCTCAAATTGGATCCATACTTTATGGATGCATTTCAGCTCAGTTGACTGCTTGGATGCACATAAGAACTGAAACAATGCCCAAGTTGGCATATCAATCTAACAAAGGCCAATGAATCCAAGCCAATCCAAAAACCAAAGAGACGAAGTTCCATATCTTCTCCAGAACTGCAATCGGCTAACAAACGACAAAAATGTACTACATAAAGCAGACTTACACTCCATTAATTGACAGCCAGTTGTAAAAGCTCATCCACAGAACTATGAAATGCATCTAGACTCAAACTTCTGCCAAGCTGAGCTGATCCAATTTGAGCTTTATAAAGTATGGATCCATTAAAGGAAATAGTGAACCGGACTTTAAAAGTCCGGTCGTGAACGTCACCTGACGTCATCACACGGACTTTTAAAGTCCGGCAAAATCCATAATCCCCTCACCCCGTTAATCCACTTCGTTAACCAGAAAAAAAAATTAATCTATAAGTGACGTCACCAAACCGGACTTTTAAAGTCCGATTGGATGCTCAAATTACAAATTCTTCAAAATTAATGTTTTTTTTATAATTGTAGCAAACTTTGATATTTTTTAACAATTTTCTATATATATATATATATATATATATATATATATATATATATATATATATATATATATATATATATGGGGCACATTTTCCATTTTCTTATAGTTGTCCTCTAAATGTTAATCAAGATTATATATGTGAATGGAGGCGGAGCTACACAAGGACGCTACAGGGCTTTAGCTGGCCCAAAAATTTTGAGAAAAAATTGATCTTTTTATTTTTATTTTTGAAATATTTTCGAAGTCATATTTTTTTTTTCTCTTGTTCGATTTGACATATGCAACACTCGTGCGATAAATAAATTTTTAAAAAATTAATTTTTTAGACGGTCTGGGTAGTATCCTCGTGTTACTCAAGCTATAACTAAAGTTTAGCTATCCCTAATTTTAGATGCTGAACAATTGAAGTAGTGTAAATGTATGTTTGATTTCACTAGTGTTAGATATTTTAATTGTAATTTCTTAAAAGGAAAAAAAATAAAGAGGGTTCCTTATCAAATGGGGCTTATAACATGATAGAATAGAACTCTAAAACAAGGAAAAAGAGACGGATATAGTGTTGGTTGCCACCACCACTGGTCGGGTGGTGGTACTAGTAAGGGAGGGAAGGAGTTGACTTGGGTTCGAATTTCAGCCAGGACATTAATTAATATGAGGGAGTCCTGGTGCTTAGATCAGGATAGAGACGATCACTAATGACCGAAGGATCTCATCTAAAAAAAGAAAAGAAAAAATGATCAGCAGATCGAGGGGGGGATCGCGGTTTAAACCGCGGTGCCACGTGTTCCCTCCTCAATGGTCAGATTTCTGTCGCTGATGTCAGTACCTTCCGCTAACGTCAGTCCACTGAATCCAACCAATGAGCCCCCCTCCCACCCCCCCCCCCCCCCCCCCCCCCCCCCCCCCCACACCCACACACACACACACACACACACACTTCCCCCCGTTCTGCTCGGCCGTGTTGAAAAAAAAATATGTTGGCTACTTGTCAGCCCAAAGTAGCACTGGTTCTTTTAAGAAGAAACCCCCTTTTTTTTTTTGGTTGGTTTGTTTGATTTCTTGAAGTGATATATTTGGTGAAGGCATTTCTTATGCTTTGGATTGATAATCATGCATGTTGGAATAAATGCTTAGATTGTTGTTGTCGTCGAACTTGTTTTTTCTACATTTAATAATCAATCTAGTATTAATGGGAAATGTGGTGGATGGAGGGGTATTTGGAATCATTGGTATTAGAGCATCATTAGTAGTTAAGACTCTCAAATACATGTAAATGTAGAATGGATTAGATTTTTATGAATAGTAAGAAACGATAAAGTGAGTTCCGGTCCCAAAGATTGTCTGATCAAAACTTGAAGTGGAAAAAAATAATGTAAAGTCTAGAATCTAGAAAAATTGACTCCAAATTGGAACTTATTATTCTACAAAATGAGTTCCTACAATCTAGAATCTAGAAATTGGGAGGTCCAAACCTTAGTAGCACCTATGAGTAGGATGGGACCGAATTTGTAGAAATTGGAACTAGAGATGAAACTTACTATTCTACAAAATAAGCTCCTGTATTCTAAATCTAGAATCTAGAAAATGGGATGAGCCTTACTAATGATGCTCTTATGTGTGTGTACCTTGACCAATGAAGTTTCTAAGTTCTAATTAGATTACGACTTATCAATATGATTCATTTATGTGTATTAGTGTATTTTACATCCATATTGTCCTCGTGAGCAACATTATACTACTTTATTCATGTATACGGCCAGTAAATACAAGTTACTAGCCAGATGATTTTTATTTCGGATGGACGTCTTTTCAAAGGTGTTGCTAATTTCGAAATCAAATCGACGTTTTTTGAAACACTAGTCCAACCAAAGTTCTAGAAATAGGTTTTAAGAAAACAAGATGAAACAGAACTGCATTCCAAATTAGCCCACGAAGTTCAATTGGCTATCATTAGTTTTCTTGAGAAATGAGAATTTTCTATGAAGTTGAAACTTGAAGTTTCAAATCTAGGACATTTTTCAGGAAATGTTCCATACTCACCATTAGGTTGTATGTCATATCGTATCGAGCATTCAAAGGTGATAACAATAGAGTTGGTAGTTTAGTTCGATATCGATTATATGTGGATAATTAGAATTGGTCAAAACCTTACATATAAATTCATTTTTAAACTATATGGATCTATAGTTCAATATCACACCTTATAGTCAACTTCTGTTCAAACCACACCGTGTTTTATCTTTCGCTTTTCTTGTTTTGTCCTAACGCATCGGGTCCCATCTCCGACTCTGACAATCACTCTCTCTCTCCCTCTCTCCAAAGATGGTTGGTGGCATGTCATTGTCTTCTGACAATATGGTGTGCCTTCATTTTTTCTCAAATGTTGCATTTTCCAATTATTTAACTCTACTTATTATTCATATTTTATATTAAACTTCGATCCAATCATAAGTCACAAGCTTGTTACTTACTAACTATACATTTCTCTAAATATTTAGTCTTGAGTCCCTTATCTCGACCTTTGACGTTGCCTAAGCCTTTTGGTTTTTGCGAACTTATAACTCCTCGCTGCCTTAACAATTAACAAGCTTGATGCCACTACTGGTAGCTTATCATGTTAATGCAAAATGTGTTATTCATCACAATTATCAAGATAAAGATGTAAAATTAGGTTAACTTAACTAGAGTTGCGTGAATTAGAGGCATGCATTTTGATAGACCAATGATTAATTATGAACTTAAACATAAGGAAGGTGGACAAGAAAAAGATGAAACCTCTTTTCACCTTCTGTAAAATTAACAAGAAAAAACCGTTGTAGATCTTCTCGAAGAGATCTCTCTTCCAATCATCTCCCAAAAATTCAAATCATTTCAATCTCTTGTTAGAAAATTGCAACATTGAAAAAGTTGTCACCAATTGTGGTATTAGAGCGGACATCAGGAGGGGCCGGCAAGGTTCGAGCCCCCAATTGTGTGTGTGCGTGTGATTTCAAAAAAAAAAAAAAAAGTTGTCACCTTTAAGGCCTCGTTTGGTTCACGGAATGGAAGGGAAAGGAAATTAATTATTTGGCATTTTCTTTCCTTTGTGAAATTACAATTCTCATTGATTTTTCTTTCCGAAGTTTGGAAATGCCAAAAAAATGGAAAAGGAAAGTGAATACTTCAATGTGGGAAAGTGATTCCTCGCTTGGATGAATGGAATCACTTTCCTCCCTAATTTTCCTTCCATTGGGAATCAATTTACTTTCCTCAATTTCTTTGGCAGCCAAACATAGGAAAGTAATAACTTTCATCCCAACCCGCTGATTCTGCGAACCAAAAAGGCCTAATAGTAGTTTATATGAATTAGGATTAGGAAACACATTTAGGGCACTCAAATCCCGAAAAAAAAATATGAACCATTAATCATAATCAAATTTATGTTAATAAAACATTCGATTTTATCCTTCAGTACCGACACAGATATATCGACAGTATACCGGTTTGGGTATACCGGCTGCAGTATACCGGTTGTGGTATACCGATGATATACTAAAAATTCACTACCAAAATAAGTCATATCAGCGACGTATTTAGCGACTCCAAGATAAAACGTCGGTAATATTTGGGGGTTTAGCGACGTTTATCTAAGACGTCGTTGTTTGTCGCCAACAGCGACTAAAAGCGACGTCTAGCGGCTACAATTTGTTAAATGGGAATCTGCGTCGCAAGTTCGTCGGTACACGTCGCTGATATAGCGACGTGTAGCGACGCATTTTAAGTAGCGTCGCCGTTTATTAAATATCAGCGACGTTTAGCGACGGCAGAAAAGGACGTCGCTAAATTTTTCATATAGGCGGCGAGGGTTTCCTTTTCGATCATTCACAAATTTTTTCCCCTAATTTTTCGCGCGCTCCTCCTCCGCGACACTCCTCCGGCGATTTCCCTCCTCCGGCCTCCTCCTTCGCGGCGCTCCTCCGGCGATCTCCCTCCTCCGGCCTCCTCATTCTCCTCCTCCTCCTTCCTCAGGTAGCTCCTCCTCAGGTGATCCCATGTCCCCGCTTCCCAGTTTCTTCTCGTCTTCTAGCTCTCTCTCTCGCTTCTAGTTCGTGTCCACGAGAGCGTGGACTCGCTGCGGGGGACACGAGACTCACAGTAGACTCGCTGCGGGGGACACGAGAGCGTGGACTCGCTTCTAGTTCGTGTGACACCTATTTTGTTGGTTTGGACACGTCGTGTCCCACTGTGTGGACACGAGACTCACAGTGCGACACCTATATACTGATACTGGGAGTTTTTTTGGACATATCAACTGTCAATTTGATGTTTTGCTTGGATTCAAATTCTAATTTAGGGTTTGAGCCCTATTTACTGATACTGGAAGTTTTTTGGGCATTTACAGGGTTTTGAAATGATGAATAAATTGACTAATAATTATTATCGAGCCCTATAAAATTTCAGCTATGTCACGAAGGATGGATACTAATCCTGTGAATGAGTTTTCTCCTAAGTATTCTCGACAGTTGAGTATGATTTAGCTCATTGACATTACTGAAATATGGAATGATTAGTGTAGGGTATGTTGGTCAGGTTTTGGCAGAGTTGGGATATGATAGTATGCATGTTACAATTAACAAAGAATGCTGTTGACACCAAATGTTGCACGACAGGTTACTTGAGTAACCTGGAATGTTTTACCTACTGAAACAAATGGTTTGGGCAAGGGTGTGTATAGGTTTGTCATCAGATGGTATGGGATTTTGCCTGCCAAGTTCTGAACAGCAGTCCAGGCTGCCTGCTTAGTTGAAAGTCTTAATTAGACTTTCTGTTCAGTACCCTTTGACTGAATTAAGTTGACCTGAATACCATATTTTAAATCCTAAATCTAAGTCTGCCTGCTGTTCAATTCATGACAGGTTATCTTGTTAACAGTAAATGCCTTCCTTTTTAATATGTGTGAAACTCAGAGGTAGGATAAATCCAGTACAAATTAGGGACTGTCATGTTCAGGCAGTTGGTACCAGTATTTAAGACTAGTTTGATTTGTATAATTTAATGTTAAAGGCAGATAGGTAGGTCCTGTATGAGAGACTGGATACCTAGGTAGAAATACACCTACAGCCATTCGACTGGCGAGGTAGAATGTCAGGCATTTTGGAAAAATGGTGAGATACACCAAGTCAGACACTGTCCCTACAGCCATTCGACTGACGAGGTAGAAATCTATGTACGACATTTGCTATAAGGACTTTGCATTAATCTACGGTACGACATCGTGATCAGGACATAGTCCCTACAGCCATTCGACTGGCGAGGCAGAAACTATGAAGCCGTAGATAAAGTTGACTGTCCTCCGACCCTCATCCCTCGGCAATGATGATACGACAACCAATCACTATATCTTATATAGTAGTAGATGATGTCTTAGTATTACATTATGTGAGTTTATCTTGATTCTGTAACTCCCAAAATCATATTTGGTAAATTTTAGAATTTTTCTAATTTTTCTTGAATTTAAATATTATTTCTTACGAAAGCTTAATTTCGATTATTAGTTGATTTAAAATGAGTTTCGGGTGTTAATGAATTTTCCTCAACTTGGAAAATATTTTTGAATACTAGTTTGACGTAATAATAATTTGATTGATTTTATGAATGGTTGAAACAAATTTTTGTAGCTAAATAAATATCTATGTATAGGTATTCAATTTCGTAATAATGGATTTATTGATTTCTTAATAATATTATTTGACTTTCAAATAATATTCTTAATTATTTTCATAATTATATATTAAGTATTAAGAAAACTGATTTATTAATTAATTAGTAACTAATTTTATAATTAGTTGAAAGTAACAAATTCGGGTGTTTCCATCCTAAAATCTGTCTTCCTTTTTTATTTTGAAAATCTGGTTAAACTATTTGAACTGTTGGAAGGAACATTGCAATTTTGAAATATGTTTTTATGTTGATTTTGAAAACCTACTTTTATTTGAAAATCTGTTAATGTTCGAAATTTAAAATCTGTTCTTTTGGAAATCTATTGGAGGGAATATTTTGGTTTTGGAAAGCTGTTTGAAAAATTGTTTTGAATTTCAAATTCTGTTACAACTATTCTAATTACCCCCCGATCTACACTAAACTACAGCTTTGCCATTCTGCCACTCACACACACAGAATATTTAATTATAAATATACAGCACAGTTTCCCAAGTACTGACACATCTGACACTCTCTACACATCATTTCTTCTCTCTCTCTCTCTCTTTCTCTCTCCTCTCTGGAAGGCTGAGCCTGAGCCTCGCTGTGCGCCACCGCCAGCTGATCGGAGCGCCACCGCAGTTTCGCCACCGCCAGCTCGCTCGAAGCAGTGTCGAGCTGTCTCCTCGACTGCCGCACCCTCATCTCGTGGAGCGCGCCGACGCTTCGAGTTTCGCGCCACCGCCAGAGCCGCCTCGACTGTCGAGCTCACCTCGAATGTCGTGCCACCGATGAGCCTTGGAGACCGCGCCACCGCCATCATTATGCCGCCCTTCGGTTCTCGAGTCGACGTCGAGCCTCCTTGGAGACTGCGCCGCCGTCGATCTTTCAGATCTGGCCCAGATCTGAAGATCTCGAGCTCCGCCGAGCTGCCTGACCACTGCTGTGTCGAGCCGTTGCTTCGTAGACTGTGCCGACCGAAGCCTGCTCCGCCAAGCCATCACCAGTGTTCGACGAAGCCGTCGCGTCTAGCCACCGGAGTTCGATTCTGGCCGTTCGTCGTCGACGTCCCGCCGCTGCTAGTGGATCGACGTCCCCACCGCGGCTGGTGAGATTTCTCATCGATCTCCTCTCTCTCTTTGTTGTTAGGGTTTATATTTTGGGCATCTAGGGTTTCAACCTAGTGAAGAGAGAAATACCTAGGGTTTCTGGAAGAGGATGGATTCTAGGGTTAGGTTTTCGAATGGCCGGAGAAGACGAAGTCTCTGTCGACTGAGTTTTAGAGCTAGGGTTTTTCGATTTTAGGGTTAGGGTTTCAGACCTAGAGTTTAGATCTAGGTTTTGGACTGGCTAGAGGAAGAAGACGAGTATGGAGAAGGTGGAAGTGTAGGCGGAGGAAAATCTTTAGGGTTAGGGTTTGTAGCGGATGGCCATGGAGGAAACTATTAGGGTTAGGGTTTGCTCTTGGCTGTCTGGAGGAAGGAGATGACCTAGGAATCTAGGGTTTTCGAGTGGGGTTGCTCGTCGCTGAGAGCAGCTGGAGGAAGAAGACGAGCGGAGGAAGGAGACGAAGGGTTGAGGAAGAGTCTAGAGTTCTGTTCGTTGAACTGAATGGTAGGAGAGAGAAACAAACGGGGTTATATGAGGAGTGCGTTGGGCCGGGTCTCGGGCCACAAGGTCGGGCTTGGAGTTGGGCTGTTTTGTTTAAACCAAAAAAAAATTAAGTTTAATTTGTTGGTTTAACAGAGAGAATAGCTGGGATGGGCCAGGGTCTTGGGCCAGAGTATGGGCTCGGGCTCAGGAGTTCAGTTGGCTGGGTTGATTTATTTAGTTCTTTTAGTTGTTAATTTATTTGGGCTGCTAGATTTGGGCTTTGGGCTGGGCTTAACAAGGAATATAAGCTGTTTTATTAGTTATTTAATTCCTGTCAAACTAGCATTAGTGTAATTGTTATATGATTTAGCTTTATTTTTCTTATCATTGATAAATTGTACTAAAATTTCTAAATATTTTTTTAAATAAATAAGTTAACTAAATTGGAATATTATATTGATATAAATGTTTTTATTGTAGTATTGTTCTAGTTGATAGTTAGAAAATATTGGTTAAATATTAATTACTAAAAAGTGTTCTATTATTTTCTAAAATATTTTCTTTACAAAATAGAGCTTAAAATAATTGTTCTATATGTATATGTAATAAAGAGTATTTTCACTAAAACGTATTTTGATCAATCTATAATTTTCTAAAATATGATTAACTAGTATATGAATAGTTAGATAGCTAATTGTCATTATTCAAAATCCTAATAAATTGTACAAAAATATAACAGGTGATTTGCAACCATGCAGTACTACTCTCGTGCAAACAAACCGAGGCAAGTACACTGACTCGACTTGTACTTTGTTTTTCTGTCTTACCTTCATGTGCCATGTTCTCATATCGGACACGAGATACACACGATTGTCTTGTACCATTGTTCATTACTTGTGAGTCATTGTTCATTGCGGGGATTGGGAGAAATATTAGCTTTTGTGTGACCACACCCAACATAGGTATTATGGATAGCCTAATCGTACACTTCACGTACGATGAAGCCGTACCTTGTAGAATTGATTGACTCATTGATTGATTGATTGCTCCTAAGCCGGTCACACATTAGTTTTAATATTTCAAAATTGTCACAATTGCATATTGATTGTCGTGATTCATTGCCTTGTACATTGATAGCCGTGTTCATTGTCTAGCATATTGATTGTCATCCTTCGCCTGCAGTTTTACATTTTATCTCTGGTACCGCAGTTTTATTTCATGTTCTAGTATTCGGGTATTCTAGTTTCACCTTGTACTCTGGATCACAGATTACATTGTATATTGTCTGGTCAGGGTTGTACTTTGCTCTTTTCCTGACAGGATCGTTGCAGATGAGTGGGAGATTACATGGAGCTGGTGATTGCTTGGATATTGCAGCTTTTATTTTAGTTTATTTTTCTGGAGATTGTATCTTAAATATTTATTATTGTATATTATTTCATTTGACCGGATTTGTCTCCGGCTGATTTTGTACTAACACTTGATGGATATTGGTAATTTTTTGGGAACGTTATAAAAGCTGTGTTTTGTTTACATTACATTGTGACTTGGAGTTTTTCTTAGTATTGTACAGCTTATTTCGTCGTGTCCATCGACGAAGGCTGGACGTGTCCGACTCGTATCCGATTATTCGGGAGCGGATCGTGACATATTTTTAGTGGTGGCCCATGCAGGTCTCTATTCTAATGACACTTAGGCAATAAAGTGTTATTGGGGGACCAGCGAAAGCTAAGGAAAACTCATCACAGCATAGGATTCGCGGGAAATAGTTATGGGTATGGTTTTACTAAATTTGCTTATTATCTTATAGTTAGGCCCATCTAATCAATTTTCTGTTTTGCAGGGTGGTTTAGACACGCAACACTGAGATTAACAATTTCCTTACACTTGAAACTTCTGAGGCTATTTTATATTTACATTTTGCTAGTATAACTATTTGATTATTAATAACTGAGCTGTCTTTAGATTTTCTCGTAGCACGTGGAATTTTCCTAAAATTTCTTATTGTTATTTAAAAAAAAAACTTTGTTTCTAAATTGAGATTTTATTTCCTATAGAGATTTGTTTCGTCTTACTGTTGGTTTCTTATAAAATTCATTATTTCAAAAAGGGGGATACTTACACCATTTCTCATTATGATCATAATTTCTAAAACTTATTTGAATTTTCATAAACTTCTTGAAATTTCTAAGGACAAAGTTGAGAGAGTACTCGACGACCTACTATGACGTGGCAGATGCGCACTGCAGTCATTTATCTGGATTATGGAGACCGAAGGTCACTGCAGCCAGCTGCGCACTGGCGAGGCATGAGCTCTAAGTCAAAATAATTTCAGGTATTCATAGGTTCTCGAATATTATTGAAGCTATGTCCTAAATCATAAATTTTTTATCTCTTGAGTTGTTTTGATAATATGGATAAAGTTGACAGAAATACTCGATAAATTAATACTATTTAAATTATTGAGCCGAAGGTTCATTGCAGCCAGATGTATACTACACTGGCGGGACATGAACTCTAGGCAATGTGATTTCAGATATATATGATTTTCGGATACTATTGAGACTGCATCCATATTATATACCATTTTTGATCTTTTATTGTCATCGACGATTTTACTAGGAATTATCTTGATTTTGGCTATATTTGAATGTCGTAGCAGTTTTCAAAAATTATTTTGTTACCCAATGTTCCTTATATAAATTTCTCTTGGCTTTTCTTGAGTGTATTATGACAATGATAATGAACATACCTATATGATTTTGATTTATGGATGGTTTTGTCCTAAATGGTTTTTCATAATTTTATAACTGTCTTTTTGGGTGCCATTTTTACCATGTGAAACTTTGATTTTTCTCATGTTTAGAATTTTTCTTGCCTAGATTGTTTTTACTTTGATCATTTCTAGAAAATCATGATTCTACTAGTCATATTTAAATTTGATGTTAGGTCATAATTGATTTTAATCTTTTCAAAATTTTCGTATTGGTTATTCTTAATTATGCCTATCATGTCAATTGAAATTTCGAGGACGAAATTTTTGTAAGGGGGGTAGATTTGTAACTCCCAAAATCATATTTGGTAAATTTTAGGATTTTTCTAATTTTTCTTGAATTTAAATATTATTTCTTACGAAAGCTTAATTTCGATTATTAGTTGATTTAAAATGAGTTTCGGGTGTTAATGAATTTTCCTCAACTTGGAAAATATTTTTGAATACTAGTTTGACATAATAATAATTTGATTGATTTTATGAATGGTTGAAACAAATTTTTGTAGCTAAATAAATATCCATGTACAGGTATTCAATTTCGTAATAATGGATTTATTGATTTCTTAATAATATTATTTGTCTTTCAAATAATATTCTTAATTATTTTCGGAATTATATATTAAGTATTAAGAAAACTGATTTTATTAATTAATTAGTAGCTAATTTCATAATTAGTTGAAAGTAACAAATTCGGGTGTTTCCATCCTGAAATCTGTCTTCCTTTTTTATTTTGAAAATCTGGTTAAACTATTTGAACTGTTGGAAGGAACATTGCAATTTTGAAATATGTTTTTATGTTGATTTTGAAAACC
Source organism: Iris pallida (assembly GCA_029216955.1). Classification (NCBI taxonomy): domain Eukaryota; kingdom Viridiplantae; phylum Streptophyta; class Magnoliopsida; order Asparagales; family Iridaceae; genus Iris; species Iris pallida. Next base: position 15,260,164 of record JANAVB010005597.1, read on the forward strand.
TACTTTTATTTGAAAATCTATTAATGTTCGAAATTTAAAATCTGTTCTTTTGGAAATCTATTGGAGGGAATATTTTGGTTTTGGATAGCTGTTTGAAAAATTGTTTCGAATTTCAAATTCTGTTACAACTATTCTAATTATCCCCCGATCTACACTAAACTACAGCTTTGCCATTCTGCCACTCACACATACAAAATATTTAATTATAAATATACAGCACAGTTTCCCAAGTACTGACACATCTGACACTCTCTATACGTCATTTCTTCTCTCTCTCTCTCTTTCTCTCTCCTCTCTGGAAGGCTGAGCCTGAGCCCCGCTGTGCGCCACCGCCAGCTGACCGGAGCGCCACCGCAGTTTCGCCACCGCCAGCTCGCTCGAAGCAGTATCGAGCTGTCTCCTCGACTGCCGCACCCTCATCTCGTGGAGCGCGCCGACGCTTCGAGTTTCGCGCCACCGCCAGAGCCGCCTAGACTGTCGAGCTCACCTCGACTGTCGCGCCACCGACGAGCCTTGGAGACCGTGCCACCGCCATCATTCTGCCGCCCTTCGGTTCCCGAGTCGACGTCGAGCCACCTTGGAGACTGCGCCGCCGCCGATCTTTCAGATCTGGCCCAGATATGAAGATCTCGAGCTCCGCCGAGCTGCATGACCACTGCTGTGTCGAGCCGTTGCTTCGTAGCCTGTGCCGACCGAAGCCTGCTCCGCCAAGCCATCACCAGTGTTCGACGAGGCCGCCGCGTCTAGCCACCGGAGTTCGATTCTGGCCGTTCGTCGTCGACGTCCCGCCGCTGCTAGTGGATCGACGTCCCCACCGCGGCTGGTGAGATTTCTCATCGATCTCTCTCGATCTCCTCTCTCTCTTTGTTGTTAGGGTTTATATTTTAGGAATCTAGGGTTTCAACCTAGTGAAGAGAGAAATACCTAGGGTTTCTGGAAGAGGATGGATTCTAGGGTTAGGTTTTCGAATGGCCGGAGAAGACGAAGTCTCTGTCGACTGAGTTTTAGAGCTAGGGTTTTTCGATTTTAGGGTTAGGGTTTCAGACCTAGAGTTTAGATCTAGGTTTTGGACTGGCTAGAGGAAGAAGACGAGTATGGAGAAGGTGGAAGTGTAGGCGGAGAAAAATCTTTAGGGTTAAGGTTTATAGCGGCTGGCCATGGAGGAAACTATTAGGGTTAGGGTTTGCTCTTGGCTGTCTGGAGGAAGGAGATGACCTAGGAATCTAGGGTTTTCGAGTGGGGTTGCTCATCGCTGAGAGCAGCTGGAGGAAGAAGACGAGCGGAGGAAGGAGACGAAGGATTGAGGAAGAGTCTAGAGTTCTGTTCGTTGAACTGAATGGTAGGAGAGAGAAACGAACGGGGTTATATGAGGAGTGCGTTGGGCCGGGTCTCGGGCCACAAGGTCGGGATTGGAGTTGGGCTGTTTTGTTTAAACAAAAAAAAATTAAGTTTAATTTGTTGGTTTAACAGAGAGAATATCTGGGATGGGCCAGGGTCTTGGGCCAGAGTATGGACTCGGGCTCAGGAGTTCAGTGGGCTGGGTTGATTTATTTAGTTCTTTTAGTTATTAATTTATTTGGGCTGCTAGATTTGGGCTTTGGGCTGGGCTTAACAAGGAATATAAGCTGTTTTATTAGTTATTTAATTCCTGTTAAACTAGCATTAGTGTAATTGTTATATGATTTAGCTTTATTTTTCTTATCATTGATAAATTGTACTAAAATTTCTAAATATTTTTTTAAATAAATAAGTTAACTAAATTGGAATATTATATTGATATAAATGTTTTTATTGTAGTATTGTTCTAGTTGATAGTTAGAAAATATTGGTTAAATATTAATTACTAAAAAGTGTTCTATTATTTTCTAAAATATTTTCTTTACAAAATAGAGCTTAAAATAATTGTTCTATATGTATATGTAATAAAGAGTATTTTCACTAAAACGTATTTTGATCAATCTATAATTTTCTAAAATATGATTAACTAGTATATGAATAGTTAGATAGCTAATTGTCATTATTCAAAACCCTAATAAATTGTACAAAAATATAACAGGTGATTTGCAACCATGCAGTACTACTCTCGTGCAAACAAACCGAGGCAAGTACACTGACTCGACTTGTACTTTGTTTTTCTGTCTTACCTTTATGTGCCATGTTCTCATATCGGACACGAGATACACACGATTGTCTTGTACCATTGTTCATTACTTGTGAGTCATTGTTCATTGCGGGGATTGGGGAAAATATTAGCTTTTGTGTGACCACACCCAACATAGGTATTGTGGATAGCCTAATCGTACACTTCACGTACGATGAAGCCGTACCTTGTAGAATTGATTGACTCATTGACTCATTGATTGATTGATTGCTCATAAGCCGGTCACACATTAGTTTTAATATTTCGAAATTGTCACAATTGCATATTGATTGTCGTGATTCATTGCCTTGTACATTGATAGCCGTGTTCATTGTCTAGCATATTGATTGTCATCCATTGCCTGCAGTTTTACATTTCATCTCAGGTACCGCAGTTTCATTTCATGTTCTAGTATTCTGGCATTCTAGTTTCACCTTGTACTCTGGATCACAGATTACATTGTATATTGTCTGGTCAGGGTTGTACTTTGCTCTTTTCCTGACAGGATCGTTGCAGGTGAGTGGGAGATTACATGGAGCTGGTGATTGCTTGGATATTGCAGCTTTTATTTTAGTTTATTTTCTGGAGATTGTATCTTAAATATTCATTATTGTATATTATTTCATTTGACCGAATTTGTCTCCGGCTGATTTTGTACTAACACTTGATGGATATTGGTGATTTTCTGAGAACGTTATAAAAGCTGTGTTTTGTTTACATTACATTGTGACTTGGAGTTTTCCTTAGTATTGTACAACTTACTTCGTCGTGTCCATCGACGAAGGCTGGACGTGTCCGACTCGTATCCGATTATTCGGGAGCGGATTGTGACAGATTCTGTTACATTCTTCAGATACTAGATACGATAAGAACATATACTACACCATATGTACAGAACATAGATGATTCACACTAATGTATGCTAGAATGAATCTTGGGTTGTGTTCTGAGCCATCCGTTCTCACACTTGGCAAAAAATTAAATTTTTTGTACTTTATCTGCTTTCGAAAATGTATTCAAATTACATGATAGTTCCTTTAGTTAGCTTGCTTATGTTACAATTATATTATTTGTGAATATCGATCTTACCAGATGGCACCCATGACCCGAGGAGCGGCACGTCGTTTGAGGGAAACAGTGAATGCTGAGGTGGCTCCTCCTACAGTTAAGGAGGAAGTGGCACCGGTTGCTAGTGAGATCGGGAGTTCTATTCATCCAGCACCGGTAGCTAGTGAGACCGGGAGTTCTTTTCATGCAGCACTTGCAAGGGACTACATCTCTCCTCACGCCAAAGATCCCGCTTTTTCGAGGTGGTTGCGTGATCGTATCACTGAGCGTTTGCGTGAGCTGCGTGGTTCTCATTAGCTATTAGTACTTATTTGTATTGAACTATTTGTATTGGGTTATTTTTGTATTAGACTATTTGTATTGGACTACATATATGAATTAGTACTGTGTCAATCTCTGGATTGTATTGGTACTACGACCCTCATCCCTCGCAATGATGATACGACAACCAACCATAGAGGATACTCTGAGAGATCCATCTGAGTAGGACGTATACTCTGAGAGATCACCTTTACAAGTATGATATCAGTAGTGGGATTAAATGTGTACGTTTTACTCAAATGGGTCTCTCACCGTTACTATTTTTTTCTGACAGCATGGTGGATGTGCTCCGTCAACAGATTTTTGCTCCGAGCCAAAACTTTGCCCCGGAGCTCAAGGAGGAAGACTCGGAGAAGGAGTCGAATGAGTCGGCGGTGATAGCAGATAATTGCAAGACAGGGAGCGAAAAGACAGGCGAAGAAGAGGACGATACGAGTCGAAGGGGAGATTCGAGTGACAATGTAGGCACCGAGAAGTTGGATAGCGTCACAGACGAGGAGGCTCGAGTACAAGGCGGCAATGATGTTTATGTGAAGAAGAGGTACAAAATTTCTTTTCTTATGACCCGCGTCAGAGGAGGAGAGAAAACCGGTAGCGAGGCGACGAGTGCGAGTCAAAGCTCCGGGCCGGCAAAGAGGACCCATTCCCATTTCGACTCTGCAGCCAGCGAGAAGTTGAAGAAGCTGGGCACGCTGAGCAGCCCGTTATGCCTTGATGAGGACGATCCGGAAGACAATGCTGATTCAGCATCTTCCTTCTCCTCTCCTCCACCATGGTTCTGGACCCATCTGCTCCTCCCTACTTCCCTTCTTCTTATTTGACTCTCTCAGCCACATATGATATCCACCTCAAGTGTAGAGTCGGGGGAGAAGAAGTGGGCAGGAAGAGGAGGGGGATACAGCACAGCCGGTGGCATGACCCGGAGGAAGTACAAATATTTTCTTCAAAGCCGTAGGAGAACTATAAGGATATATCTTTTCACAACATGTCATCTTGTCAAAGACCCTTAATGTGAATATCATGTTACCGTGGTGTCGGAAGACTAACATATCATAATTTTTTAAGCCGTGTGTTTTGACATAATCGTCCCAACTCTTTCCTCCTATGTAGTAATCTTGCATTACTACATAGCAGAAAAGAGTTTGGAGGATTATGTCAAAAAACACGGCTTAGAAAATTATGACATGTTAGTCTTCCGACACCGCGGTAACATGGTTGTCACATTAAGGGTCTTTGACAAGGTGATATGTTGTGAAAAGATATATCCTTATAGTTCTCCTACGGATGTTGAAGAAAACCTTTGTACTTCCTCCGGGTCATGCCGCCGGCTGTGCTGCTTCCCCCTCCTCTTTCTGCCCACTTCTTCTCTTCCGACTCTACACTTGAGGTGGATATCATATGTGGCTGAGAGAGTCAAATAAGAAGAAGGGAAGTAGGGAGGAGCAGATGGGTCCAGAGCCATGGTAGAGGAGAGGAGAAGGAAGATGCTTGATCAGAACTTGAGGTGGAAAAGTTGTGACGTTGATAGCGTGAGAGAGGGAGGGAAGTGGTTGCATGCCTTTGGCTCACTCGAGCGGTATTTGTCCTCCGACCCTCATCCCTCGGCAATGATGATACGATAACCTATCACTATATCTTATATAGTAGTAGATGATGTCTTAGCATTACATTATGTGAGTTCATCTTGATTCTGTTACATTCTTCAGATACTAGATACGATAAGAAAATATACTACACCATATGTACAAAACATAGATGATTCACACTAATGTATGCTAGAATAAATTTTGGGTTGTGTTCTGAGGCATTCGTTCCCATACTTGGCAATTAAGTTGTGGACTATTATGTTTGACATTGTTGTTACAAATTTTCATATATCTGTGTTGATTGATGAGATTGTGTTTCAAACGTGTTCGTGATTGTGTGTATCTGTGTTGTTTGATACTGTGTTCGTGATACACACCGTCGTTGTTGTAACAAATGGTGTAGGAGATGCTGCAAATGCTGCAGGAGATGCTGCAAATGCTGTATTTTTTTTCATCAAGATTAGCGACGTTCAGCGACTCTCAGCGACGTCCAGTGCCATGGTGGAGGAGAGGAGAAGGAAGATGCCTTTGGCTGAGAGAGTCAAATAAGAAGAAGGGAAGTAGGGAGGAGCAGATGGGTCCAGAGCCATGGTGGAGGAGAGGAGAAGGAAGATGCTTGATCAGAACTTGAGGTGGAAAAGTTGTGACGTTGATAGCGTGAGAAAGGGAGGGAAGTGGCTGCATGCCTTTGGCTCACTCGAGCGGTATTTGTCCTCCGACCCTCATCCCTCGGCAATGATGATACGACAACCTATCACTATATCTTATATAGTAGTAGATGATGTCTTAGTATTACATTATGTGAGTTCATCTTGATTCTGTTACATTCTTCAGATACTATATACGATAAGAACATATACTACACCATATGTACAGAACATAGATGATTCACACTAATGTATGCTAGAATGAATTTTGGGTTGTGTTCTGAGCCATTCCTTTCCATACTTGGCAATTAAGTTGTGGACCATTATGTTTGACATTGTTGTTACAAATTTTCATATATCTGTGTTGATTGATGAGATTGTGTTTCAAACGTGTTCGTGATTGTGTGTATCTGTGTTGTTTGATACTGTGTTCGTGATACACACCGTCGTTGTTGTAACAAATGGTGTAGGGGATGCTGCAAATGCTGCAGGGGATGCTGCAAATGCTGTATTTTTTTTTTCAAGATTAGCGACGTTCAGCGACTCTCAGCGACGTCCCGCGACGACGGTAACGTCGCTAAGTAAGTATTACAACGTCGCTAACTGTGATGAATACCGTCGCTGATCGTCACTAAACGTCGCTACGTAGGACGTCGCTATATGTCGGTACTATAGCGACGTAGCAAAGTCGCAGAACGTCGCCATTTGGCTCTCAAGCCAGGTCAGCATCGATGCATGTCAAGTTGCTCAACGTCGCTAGGTTGGGTCGGTAAATGATGACGTTTTACGTCGCTGGTAGTCGCTGAATTAGCGACGTGTCCGCGTCGCTGAGTGTCGTCGCAATAGCGACGTATTGCGACGTTTTGTTGTTTAGCGACTAGGTTAATCGCGACTACGTGCAAACGTCGCTAAATACGTCGCTAATCGATATTAGCGACGTATTTTCCCTATTTAGCGACGTCCTGAGACGTCGCTGATTTGACAGATTTTAGTAGTGATTAGACACTTCGAGTCAGAACTGTTATGGAACAAAAGCATGTCTCAGTGGTGTACCTATGGTATAGCAGCAGCAGTATAACTGACGATACATCGTCTGTAGGGATATTATTTTTTTTAATAGTCAGACACGCGCTCAAAACGAGCATTCTTTGTCGTTTTCGACTCTCCGAACTTCTCCAACACACGAATAGCAATCGTGGTACCACGAGTGTCATATTCCGGAATGTTTTACATTAGCAATTAATCTCGTTTAAATGTCCTATTGTACATAACTTGTCAATTTCTGGCTTTGATTTTGTAGTTGTTGATGTTAGTATAGATGTCATGTTCTGAACTTTAAAGCCAGTGGAATAGCATATGAGTGTACAGCCTACTTAGACTAATCAGAGATGAATAATCGTCTGAAGGAAAATGGTGCTTTGGTAGGTGTCTTAATTATACTGTTCAAAGTCTCAGTCAGTAAGATTGATAGAGATAATCTAGGAAAGGTTGAGCATATTTTACTTGAGAAAAAAAAAAAGGCTTAATTGCACTTTGCTACCCTCAACTATTTCGCCTTTTCAACTTGATACCATAAACTTTTTTTCGTAACAAATTGGTACCTCAACTATTATTTTTTTTCAACTTGATACCTAATTTTTCAAAAATTCCGAAAATGCCCTTCCCTCTTCCTTCCCTCCACCCCCTTCCCCACTCCGGCCACCCCCCCTGCTAGCTCTGGCCGCCCCACCCCCCCCCCTGCTAGCTCCCCCCCCCCCTCCCCCGCCCCCCACCCCCCCCCCCTGCTACCTTCGGCCACCCCCTGCCCCGTCTCCCGCCCCGCCCTCCCTCCCCAGCCCCCCTCCTCCCGTGCTGCCGCGGCCTAGGGGAGAGGCGGGGGCGGGCGGGCGGCCGGAGTGAGCAGGGGGGGGGGTGGGGGGCGGGGGGGAGGAGGGGGGGGGGGGGCGGCCGGAGTGAGCAGGGGGGGCGGCCGGAGCGTGCAGGGGGGGAGGGTTAGGGGTAGGGGTAGGGACATTTTAGTCCAAAATAACATCTGGGTACCAAATTGTTACAAAAAATAGTTTAGGGTACAAAGTTGAAAAATGGTAATAGTTGAGGGTAGCAAAGTGCAATTAAGCCAAAAAAAAAAAAAACCTAACTCAACTTTGTGTATTATGAGTGCCTCAAACGAATAAGTCTTTGTTACTTGCTCATCGTTTGAGGCACCAGAAACATCTGGAAACCCAAATGATGAGCATCTCCAACTCAGCATAAAAAAAAAGAAGCATACGCATTTGATTAATGCTACAGTACTTTGATATTTTATTTGATGTCTCAATAAAGACGTGTGCTCCAACCCAAGTAATCAAATGAGTAATCAAATTTGATGATCCACTTGATGTCTTCATTGGAGTGGTAAAATTGAGGTTTGAGACATCAAAAATATATTCGGAGAGAGAGTCGAGAACCAAATTTGATGTCTCCATTGTAGATGCTCTCACAATCAATATTGTAAAAATCGGACCGGACCGGTGGTTGGACCGGGTGCAACCAGTTTAAACCAAAAAATGGGTCTGGTTCGACTAAAATCGGATCTTTTAAAGAACCATCGGTTTTTTTTTATCAAAATCGGGTTCAACCGGTGAACCGGCCGAACCGGTTCACAATTGAACCGGCCAATTTTGATTTTTTTAAATCAAAATAAATTATCGTATGAAATTTGGACCATTTGATTATTTATTTGATTTTAATCGACCTTATAGTTGTAAAATTAAACCAAACTAACAATACTTATAACCGAACTAAACTAAACCAAGAAGTAAATATGAATATTTTACCTATTTGAACCAAACCAAACCAAATCTATTGAACTTCAATTGAACCCCGATTGAACCGGTTGAATCTCAATTGAACTCCGGTCCGATCTATACCCAAAAAATTCGGTTTGATCATCGGTTTTTAAAACATTGCTCACAATTGCTGAGATCCTCTATATTAGGCAACCCGTGCACGGAGTATTCTTATATTGATTTCTTTTTTTTTGAAATCACACGCACACACACAATTGGGGGGCTCGAACCTTGCCGGCCCCTCCGGATGTCCGCTCTAATACCACTAGGCTAGAGAGCTCGGACTTTTATATTGATTTCTTTACCATGATGATTATAGTACATTTAGAGAGAACGGAAGATTGTAAATGTGTCATCACCACACACACATGACACCTTTTCTTCTTTCCTTTTTCTTTTTTTTTTTTTTTCTTTTTCATATATATGTATATATATAAAGTTATGTGCCAGCCAGTGGTGAGGCAAGCGGCGTTGTAGTTCATCTTATGTTAAGGGATAGTTACGAAAAGTCTAACAATAATATTGAAAAAAAAAATCTAAATATTTTCTTATAAGTAGTTTATTTTTATATTTGTTTTTAAAGATAGATTATTTTAAAGATAGATTTTCATAGAAAGAGATTATTTTTAAGGAGCAAATGACCTCTAGCCTACTGGTTAGAGAGATGCATGTGGCCCAAGTGATCGGAGTTTGAGCCCAGTGGAGACGAGTTCGCCACAATTATCCATTGCTTAAAAAAAGAAAGATTATTTTTAAAGATACATTATTTTCTAAAAGATATATTAGTTTTAAAACATTAACATTTAAATTTAAATTAATTTTAATTTTAATATTCATTTCAATGTTAACGTTAACATTAAAATTAATGTTAATATTAATTTTGGTGCACGAGACTTTGTGAACGTTGCCAGATCTACTAATCTTCCGCCACCTAGCCAAGATCTTATGCCTCTTTCCGGTAACCACAAGGGTCACTCAAGTTGGACAACTTAATGTTAATTTAATAGTAGTTATAATATTAATGGTGAAAATAATCCATCCTTTAAATAATCTATCTTGAACGATAAATGTATCTTTAAAAAGAATCTATATTAAAAACAAATCTAAAAATAATCTATCTTTAAATAAACATTTAGTTTTTTTTCCAGAGAAATAACATGTATATTTTTAGAAGTCCCGGAACTATCCGATAGAGAATGATCTATATGGTAGGCTACAACTCTCGCTAGAACAAATCTTCTGCTGTATAATGCAACTTGAAAACGACTCAAATATGAGCCGTCCAAACCGTATGTATATCAACAACATTTAAATTAATTAAAATTAATAAAAAATTAAATAACTACCTAAATACTCTATTAATTATTAAAAAATTAACTAAGTATTTAATTATCTAATCTACTTTATTTATAATTAAATAATTCTAACTCAAGTGGTTAAGGTTGAATGTATTTTTTTTGTTGATTGAGTTCAGTTCCTAAATTTTTTGACTCTTGAGGTGTCAACTATTATGCACTAACTGATTTATATATTGATTATATTAGACCAGTGTTATTGGCACGGTAAATTTTTTTGGCACCGTAAATTTTGGCAATCTTTTGCACAAAGATAATTGTTAAAATTTTGACAATTCTAAATAACTTTTTCTATTTTTAAGACTGTCAAAATTGTGTCGGTTCTATTGACACAAAGGATTGCAAAAAATTTGACAATCCCTAGGACAAACTTCTCTACAAGTGAACTGTCAAAGTTGGCATGTGGTGCCGGTAACATCGACATTTTGCTATTAAAAAAAAAGAGAAATTTTGAGCTGCACTTCACATTATTTAACCATATTCAAGGTGCACCCCACTGCTTTACCATAATGTATAATACCCCCCAGATTCGTGAAAAAGTAACGGTCAACTCCGTTGACTGATAATTTTTGACCGAAATACTCCTAACAAATCTCCACTATTACTAGTTCTCCCTCGTCAGCTTGGAAAAAGGAAAAGGGTATTTCGGTCAAAACTTAACGGTCAACGGAGTTGACCGTCAGTTTTTTACGGAAGTGGGAGGTATTATACATTATAATAAAACTGCAGGGTGCACCTTGAATATGGTTAGATAATGTGGGGTGTAACTCAAAATTTCTCTAAAAAAAACTAGTGTACGAAAAAAAAAATATTGAGAAAACAGAGATTTTTTTTACAAAATTTTTATGTCCCCGCATATTCCGCCAAATTTAAGCACATTCAATTTCTGTCAAACCGTCCGACGAGAATTAAGAATGTTGTATTTTCGTAACAGGTGGCCCCATGCTGTAATTAACCTCCAAATAAATATTGCTTGAATTTCATCAGGGTAATATATGTTGGGACATAAGTTTTTGTAATTTTTTTTCCTCTCTCTATCTCTAAGAAGTTGGTACACTAAAACTTTCAGTTCCTACTACTACTTGCAAGAGGCTGAAAGATCCATTTGATACAACAATGGCAGGAGTCTACTAGTTAGTTTGGTGCAATGCTTCTTTTTTCTCTTGTTTTTGTGTGTGAATATTTAGCAAATGTTCCTATTATAAATATATAAACTAGTTTATATCTCCACTTATTAAAAAAAAGCTAGCAAATGCCTATATATTTTTTAGGAAACGGATCAAAAGCCCCCCTTAGAAAGCCCCCCAAAAAACTCCCTCACTCTAATCCGTAATTTAATGTTAATATTAATGTTAATGTTAATATTAATGTTAATATTAACATTAAATACTAAAATTAACATTAATATTAACATTAAAATTAATATTAACATTAAAATTAACATTAACATTAATAATAATATTAACATTAACATTAATATAAAAAAAAATTAAAAACAAAATAATATTAACATTAACATTAATATTAACATTAATATTAACATTAACATTAATATTAACATTAATATTAACATTAATATTATGAATTAGAGTGAGGGGGGTTTTTGGGGGGCTTTCTAAGGGGGGCTTTTGATCCGTTCCCATTTTTTTATACAACATTTAAAAATTTAAGATATACTCCCACTATTTAAACCAAATTTTTGATTATTTTACTCATAATGGAATTTATAATGGGAGCATTTGCTAAAATATATCTTTTTTTTCTTTTTTTTCTCTCTATGTTACAATTTTTATATTCGACTAGGAGAAACATCGTAGTAATTGCAAGAATAAAACTTGTGGAAGATGGGTCGCCCACCCGCAGAGAATAACTCATTATTTATTAACTGTGACTTAATTTTAGAACATTGATGGTGAAATCCCAAAGATAAATCTTTCCCTCCTCCCTCATGTAAACTATTGTTATCCATCAACATTACTTTCTTAGTATACTTCCACAAGGAGCTGGCCACATTAAAATTAAGCCTCCAACAATAGCCAAACAACTTACATAAATTTAAAATCAACAAATATAGATAGAACCAACCTTCTCAATTAGTGAAGGCAAATGAGTATGACCAAGATATTTCTTCCTTGGCTAATTTGGATTTACACACCTTCAATATTCTCACGTTAGGAAATTGTCACCATCAATTTTTGAGTTAATTAGACTTGGTTTTAAGAAATATTCAAAGTTAACATTTGAATTCTGAAGATGTCCAGTTTAGAATTTGAATTATTGATATCACAGATGACCTATGTTGATCATCCAAGATCTGTTTTAATAAATATTTTAAGGTTAATTAGACTTATGATCCCATAAACACTTTTGTCCTTCTCAAATTCTGATTCAATTAATTTATTAAAAGATTTTGGATGGTCAACAATGATCAATCATCATATCGGGAATCGGATCCTAAGCTGGACATCTTCATGACTTAAAACGCTAATTTTCAAATATTCTGGTACCCGGTGTCTAATTAACTCTAAAAAAAAAATATCGCTTACAATTGACATGTTAGTTAGCATAAAAGATATCAGTGTTTTGTCTTTCAGAAGAAGAAGAAGAAAAATCTTCTGTCTTTTCTTTCTTTTAATCCTTAAAATAAAATTTAAAATTTAAATAATAAACTGCTCACAAAAGCCTAGAAGCTCAAAGAAATAAAAGTAAGTCGGCCTTGTATTATTGTTGTTTTCTTTGTTTATTTACACCCCATCGCTTCACCTGGATTGATGTTATCACTTTAAAAATACATAAAGAAAGAAGCTGCTTTCCTTTAAGTTTTAACCCCAAGGGCCTCGTTTGGTTCGCGGAATGGAAGGAAAAGGAAATCAATTCCTTGTAATTTTCTTTCCTTTGGAAAATTTTATTTTCATTGATTTTCCTTTCCGATGTTTGGAAACGTCAAGGAATTCGGAAAGGAAAGTGATTACTTCAATGTAAGAAAGTGATTCCTTGCTTGGATGGATGGAATCACTTTCCCCCTAATTTTCCTTCCATTGGAAATCATTTTTCTTTCCTCCTCAATTCCTTTGACACCCAAATATAGGAAAGTAATCACTTTTCTTTCCCAACCCGAAAATTTCGCGAACCAAACGAGGCCCAAAGGTCCACAAGTACTAGAAAGCTGCTTAATATTCTCAGAAGCAGGCCAGGATGGCCAACAACATCTGAAATGAATTGAGTGCTCGCTTTAAAAATCCTTCCGAAAGAGACCCCAAGCCTTTAGGTTCATGCTCCAATTAACGCAATTATGACTTGCTAATTCATCTACGGCAGTCTAGTCTCTAGAGAAAAATATTAATGTCCCATCACTCTTGTAGATCATACAAAGACTAATGCCTACTTCTCTCGGGCATTCTTTGATTTGTACACAACTCAACAACAATAGTATTTTTATTCTAAATTTTCTACGTCTAGACTATAAACTTTATATTAATTTAGAGTTTAAATCCTGATGCATACAATTGAAAATTTTGGATCTAAGTTTCTTTTTTTCCCATTATACGGTCATTTCTAGCATGTATTGGTTGTTGCTCTTGTATTCATGCTCAGTGTAATAAAAACAAAAAAACAAAAAAAAGTAAGACTTCAGGATCTAAAATTTTCAATTGAACATATAAGAACTTAAATTTTAAGCTGATATAAAATCAAAGGTAAAGTGCAAAAAAACTCTCGTTAAATATACGCCTTTTGCGTAGAAAGGCCTTTTAGAATTTTTTGGCAGTTTGTCCCTCCTTATGTTACAAATCCGCACGATTAGGCCCCTTCAGTATCTTTTATACCTAAATGTCCATGTCCCCTCTAACACCCCACCCCTCCCCCCCCCCCCCCCCAATGCTACGGCGTTGCCGGCGAGCACCCCCACCCCCCCCACCCCCCTTCCTCCTCGCCGGCGAGCGCCCCCCCCCCCCCCCCCCCCCCCCGACCCCCCCCTGTCCGGCCCCCCACCCCCCTCCTCCTCCCTCGACAGCTGTAATGCCTGTGGTTCGTATTACGTATTTCTGGAATACGTGTACGTATTTATTCTTGTATTGCATGATTTTCTTGCTTAATTCCTCCTTGGGCTTGGTTTATTCTTGGTTGGGTTGGCTTGGTTCGGTTTGGAATTGCTCTTGGTTCATCATGAACCAAGGGGTGAACCCCTACCTACCACCACCACTCATATTTATTACATATTCTTCTTCTCTCTCTTCATTACTCTCTTTTCCTTCTCCATTAAACCCACCACCACCAAGAACACCCCTTAGGCAAGTGCAACTTGCTTCCACAAGAGAGCCCATTTTTATTGTTCCATTAGCTTCTCCTCATGTTTCTAAGACACATTAGAACTTGTCATTTTCTATTTTGGAGCTTTAATTTTGTAGATCTAGAATTTGGTTGTTTTCGGATTTTTGGTGGTTTGATCTATCAAACTTTTTTGTTTTCAAGTTTTGATGGTTCCATGCTGTAGAGAATTTCGTTCTACCCAATTTTGACCTTTGAAAAGTTGGATTTGGACTTGTTTTGACCAAGTTATGGACTTTTGAAGCCTTGGGTTCAAGCCATGGTGTTCTTGCTGATTTGGAGAAGACAGTGAGCAGTGCGCGAGCTTTTTAGCTTACGTCACTGAGCTGTGCGCGTTCTTTAGCGCTGCGCAGTCTGTCCCATACGCTGCCTTTTCGGAGCGTATGACTCGCATACGCTCGCTTGCTTGACAAGGAGTCGTATGGACCCCATACGCTGCCTTTTGGGAGCGTATGACTCGCATACGCTCGCTTGCTTGACAAGGAGTCGTATGGACCCCATACGCTGCCTTTTGGGAGCGTATGTCTTGCATACCCTGACCTGAGCGTATCTTGACCTGAGCGTAGGCTTACCTGAGCGTAGGCTTACCTGAGCGTAGCCTGACCTAAGCATATGGCCTTTGGCTGACTTGGTCTTATGTCAGCATGTCAGTTTGGTTTTATTTTCCTTAAGCTTGGCTCTTCTATAGTCCTGTATATTGATATTTTATTAGATATTTTACGTCCATTTTATATCCTTACGCCTTTTGTCCTGAACTTGATAATCACGAATTTGCTTGATATGTTTGGAATTGATAACTGAGCCTGACACGATAGTGACCCGTAGTGGTGCACTCCTGACATGAGTAACCTGACATGACCTGATAGTAGCCGTCGTGGCGCACTCCTGACTAGTACACTTGACCTGATAACCTGACATGTTATATCTTGATAAGCTGTTGCGACGGCTACTTGACATGACATGACCTGTATAATAACCTGGACACCGTGGGCGATTGTGCTTGTATAAATAACCAATCCTGTCTTGCATCATGTCTAGGATGGGACTCCTGAGTACCACGGTCAGGAGTACCTATTGAAATGAACTAAGGACTAATAACTAGATTAATACATTAGTCATGACGAGATTTCCCAGCTACAGGCAATCCCGTTACCTGGGCACGCCTTGGGATCTGTAGCCTGCCGTCGAATAGGGCACATTTCCAGCACACTGTCATGTGTTGCACCCTTCAAGCTACCAAAGGGTACATTCGTTTCCTGGACGATGTACCCACCTGAATTCAACTCTAATCTTTTAACCCGGATAACCTGGATGGTCTGCAGGGCTTGTGGCTGTAGAATAATCTCACTGCATCTTGTTAGTAATTAGGCTTGTAACAACCCTAGTTAGTTAAAGTATCAAGCCGTCATTCTTGCTTGGCCGTGAAGTGATTGGATGGAGTCTAACCAGTCTAGTCTTTCCCTGATCCTGTTCCAGATTATTGAATGACCAGAATGCTCGTATTTATTTTACCGATAAATGGTGAGAATTCCAAGTTCTGTTCAGACGAAGGGTTACAACCTCGGTCCTTGTTTGGTTTACGGGTTGTAACCTGGTTATCTGAATAGTTCCATGGTTATCTCGTCGTATATCATCCTGGTGTATTTTCTTTATTTCCAGTTCTTACTTTTATTTATATCTTGTGCTGATTGCTGGTTTTAGTTCTTAAGTGAAGCCTCCTTTGTGGCACTTGCTCTTTCTGGGGTCTGACCCAGCTGGTTTTGTGTGGCCAGATTTTGGAGCAGCTCCAGAGGATCTACCGACCTTCCAGCCCGATGGTGAACACCAGGCGTAACCAGGACAACGAGTGGATTTATTTTTGCTCTCCTACTCTATTGTAAAATTAATTCTTTTGAGGCGTTTAGCCGCCGAGCAAGTGTTAGCTCGTGTACATTTTTTATTTACTGTCTGCCTACGGGCTGTAACATGATTGGCAACCTAGGGTTGATCATGTATGACTAAAACTCTTGCTAGTCCTCACATTTTGTAACGACTAGCTTCATGATCAGCTGAATATGTAATGTTTGGGACGCCTTACTATTGTATATTTGGTGATCTTACATCTTGTAACATTTTTTTACTTGCTTATGATTGAGACACTAGGCTTGTTATTGACCTTAAGAGACTGATGGCTTGTAGATAAACCCTCATATATCTAGACAGCCGTGACCGTATGGTGAGATGGATTCCATTTCATTATACGTAGCTGGCTATGTCTGCCCCCGCTCTCCAGTATTCTGGTTCTGGGGCGTGACAACAGCGATCCCCCCCCCCCCCCCCGGCGATCCCCCAGCCCCCCTCCTCCTCTATGTTACTTAATTTTAGAAACATCGTAGTAATTGCAAGAATAAAACTTGTGGAAGATGCGTCGCCCACACCGCAGAGAATAAATTCATTATTTATTAACTGTGACTTAATTTTAGAACATTGATGGAGAAATCCCAAAGATAAATCTTTCCCTCCTCCCTCCCTCATGTAAACTATTGTTATCCATCAACATTACTTTCTTAGTATACTTACATAAATTTAAAATCAACAAATACAGATAGAACCAGCCCTCACTACCAAACACTACACCAAAACCGTCATTTCCTTACCACTATAAGCATTAACAAAAAAATTTCTAACGGTTTTTCACCTACACACGTAAAATATTCTCACGTTTACATTTTGATGATCTATATTATGTTTAGTAGGAAATTGCCACCATCAATTTCTGAGTTAATTAGACTTTTGGTTTTAAGAAATATTCAAAATTAACATTTGAGTTTCGAAGATGTCCAGTTTAGAATTTGAATCCTTGATATGACGGCTGACTACCATGTTGATTATCCAAGCTATGTTAATAAATATTTCAAGATTAATTAGACTTATGATCCCATAAACACTTGTCCTTCTCAAATTCTGATTCAATTAATTTATTAAAAGATTTTGGATGGTCAACAAGGATCAATCATCATATTGGAAATCAGATCCTAAGCTGGACATCTTCATGACTTAAAACGCTAATTTTCAAATATTTCTGATACCCTGTGTCTAATTAACTCTAAAAAAAATTATCGCTTACAATTGACATATTAGTTAGCATAAAAGATATCGGGGTTTTTGTCTATTAGAAGAAGAATAATAATAAAAATCTTCGTCTTTTTTTTTAATCCTTAAAATAAAATTTAAAATTTAAAATAATAAACTGCTCATAAAAGCCTAGAAGCTCAAAGAAATAAAAGTAAGTTGGCCTTGTATTATTGTTTTATTTGTTTATTTACACCCCCATCACTTCACCTGGATTGTGGTTATCACTTTAAAAATACATAAAGAAGAAGCTGCTTTCCTTTAAGTTTTAACACCAAAGGTCCACAAGTACTAGAAAGCTGCTTAATATTCTCAGAAGCAGAGGCCAGGATGGCCAACAACATCTGAAATGAATTGAGTGCTCGCTTTAAAAATCCTTCCGAAAGAGACCCCAAGCCTTTAGGTTCATGCTCCAATTAACGCAATTATGACTTGCTAATTCAAAAATTGAATTAATGTCCCATCACTCTTGTAAATCATACAAAGTAATGCCTACTTCTCTTGGGCATTCTTTGATTTGTACACAACTCTAAGAGCATCATTAGTTGTTTGGACTCTCCAATGTAATTTGGAGCCCAAAATTTTAAAAAAAAAAGGTAAATGTAGAATGGGTTGGATTTGTATGAGAATAGTAGGAAATGATAAAGTGAGCTCTGGTCCCAAAAATTGTGTGGTCAAAAATTAATGTAGGAAAAAAAAAAAAGTTAAGAATCTAGAAAATTGGGCTCCAAATTGGAACTTACTATTCTACAAAACGAGTTTCTACAATCTAGAATCTAGAAATTGGGAGGCCCAACCCTTAGCACCTATGGATGGGTTGGGACCGAAATTGTAGAAATTGAGACCAGGGATGAGACTTACTATTCTACAAAATGAGCTCCTACATTCTAAATCTAGAATCTAGAAAATGGATGGGCCTTACTAATGATGCTCTAACAACAATAGCATTTTTATTCTAATTTTTTGGGATCGACAGTTTGAATATATAAAAATTAATAACGTTTAGACTATAAATTTTATATTAATTTAGAGTTTAAATTCTGACACATTCAATTGAAAATTTTGGATCTAAATTTTTGTCTTTTTATTTTTTTGTTTTCTTTTTTCTGTTATACGGTCATTTCTAGCATGTTGGTTGTTGCTCTTGTATTCATGTTCACGGGGACGTATTATTCATTCTATTTATTTGGTGGAAGTTGGAAACAGTAGACCCAACAGACATGCAATGAAGCATGCACAAAGTTTCGTGCGTATTGTTGGATATCTAAAAAAATTAAAATAAATAAAATTTAGGATCCAAAATTTTCAATTGAATATACTAGGACATTAATTTTGAGCTGATATAAAATTAAGAGTCTAAACGATAATTAGCCTCTTTTTTCAGTGTTCAAATCTGTCCATAGTCATGTCCATAGTACTAACAAAAATTATATTATTTTCCTTTATCAAAAACAAAAACAAAAAAATTATATTATTTTCTGGTCTTCTAATCCTAGCCGTCCGCTATTATATTATTTCTTCTCTTTACTACAATATTTGTTGGTACCAGACTGTTTAAGAAGATTTTATCTCGTAATTCACTAATATACTTTTTTTTTTATATCCTTATCCATCTTATTACTCATTTAGGCTAGGTTTAAATTTTTTTTTTTTTCTTGGAGATGGTTTCTTCTCGGAAGTGCAAGAATGATAGAGAAAAAAAAAAAATTCTTAGTGATGATTCATTGGAAGTGAATATATATATATATATATATATATATATATATATATATATATATATATATATATAGCAAATGACCTCTAGCCTACTGGTCAGGAGTTCGAATCCCAGTGAAAGCGATTCCAGAAACAATTTACCTGATTCTAAATATATATATATATATATATATATATATATATATATATATATATATATATATAGGAAGCGGATCAAAGGCCCCGCCCGCGGAGCCCCGTCGAAGTCCCGCCCCCCCTGCACCATCGGATCGCGCGGGGCCCGCGTGGGGCCCGCCCCCGCCCGCGCGATCCAACGGCTAAGGGGGAGCGGGGCTTCGGCGGGACTCCGCGGGCGGGGCTCCCGATCCGCTCCCATATATATATATATATATATATATATATATATATATATGATGGGCTAGAGTTATTATAATGCATGTAGCTTAATTGTTGCTTGGAAGCAAATGCGCTTGTGCCCTTGTCAAGTATCATCAACATGTAGCTTTCAAGCCAGTAGGTCTCAAGAAACAAACATATATATCCCTATTATTTTTCTTCCTTGGATGGGACGACGAAATTAAAGTTTGCTGATGTGCTTTCATTTTCCTTCCAACATTTGGTTACATATTCTACAGCAGAGGAAGAAAAACCAACCCCTATGATTCCCCCATTCAAACTATAACCCTCCTTTAATTTGTACTCAATCGAATAGTATTCATATATAATTAACCCTCGACTACTATCACAACTCTAAAATTTTAATGCAGTAACAAGATTTTAACGTAGTAACTCTAAAATTAAATCTTGTCAGATGCACCGGCATTGTAAAAATATATATGGCTGTATGAATCCAGCTCTTGGTCCAAAATAAAAGTTCAAAACATTGTGCAGTTGCATATGGTAAATTATCGTTGTTGAGATATCATAATCTTCCTTATTGTACCAAAATTCTAGTAAAATTAAAAATTATATATTTATATTATTCTAATAAGTACTTGAGTCTTTGTATTCGAATTTAAAAAAAAAAAAAAATTCTAAAAATGTCTGTCATTACCCAGAAAATTTGTGTAGTTATGTTCATTCCATCTTGCGCGCGTACACACAAGCTAGTAAATTCATGTATGTTGTAAGTAAAAAAAAAAAAAAATGTCATAGATAACCTTATATTTTACTTAGAATTTGTTATAGATATATGTGTATGTAGTTAGATAATATCGGATAGTTAAGATACTAGTTAAGACTTATTTTTCTTAATTTGTAATTATGACAGTTCATTTAGACTATTATTAAAAGTTAGTTTTGAAATTGTTTTTATTCTGTATTTCTTCCACTTAATTATTTGTGGATATAGATACGATCTAGACTAACCATTTCAAAGCTTATATCTCTACGATTATACGAGACTGCAAAACGGCACAAAAGTGAGTCGTCTAAGCCGTATGTATATTATCACTTATTAATTTAATTTTTATAAATTATTTAAAAATTTATTGAAAAAATATTTAAATTTGTATATAACAACACGGGAATTCAAACTCATCCAACCAAGAAAAATACTCCATCTTAACCACATGAGTTAAAAGAGATGTTTGGCTATAGTTAGATGCATGTGGCCCAAGTGGTTGGAGTTCGAGCCCAAGTGGAGGCAAGTTCACCACAATTACTCATTGTATATATATATATATATATATATATATATATATATATATATATATATATATATATATATATATATATGATGAGGGAGGTGAGGTGCCACCCTATGGAGGGTGTCTACTTGTCACCCCTCACATGCTATCATCATGCACCCATATGCTTGATGATAGCATGGGGGGGTGACAAGTAGACACCCCCCGTGAGGTGGCACCCTACCTCCCTTTCTCTCTCTCTCTCTCTCTCTCTCTCTCTCTCTCCTCTCTCTCTCTCTATATATATATATATATATATATATATAGGGATGTAGTCCTTTGGCTTAAGAGGGGGGGGGGGGGGGGGGGGGGGGGGTAAGGGGGCGCGTGGGAATGGATACGGGTCGAATCCCCTCCTTGATTTTGCTCGCTGACCCGGAGAGAAAAGGACACGTAAACACACACACACACACACACACACACACACATATATATATATATATATATATATATATATATATATATATATATATATAACTTTATTAGAGCATCTCTAACCATATTGTGACATTGGAAAAGAGTTCTTACCATATAGGAATGATAAAATTTTGATTAAAAATCCTTGTCCAATGCATTTGTCAAGTAAATTGTAAGTGAAATTTACGCAGCAAAAGTTATAAAAGACATTATCAAGTAAGTTGTCTAGTTCTAGACAATGTCCTTGACAATGTCTTCACCTCCATGTCCTCAATTATGAATAAAAAAATATATAGAACAAAAATGAAGAAGAGAGGTGGTCTTGGAAGTTGAAAAAAAATTATCATTTCAATATTTTTGCATTGGAAAAAACTTTTCTACTTTAGCCATTTAGAAAAAGACATTATCTTGGGCCTTAGCCACATATTAATCACAACACATTACATTACAAACAAGAGGGTTGGAGATGCTCTTAGGCTACTTTTGGTTCGCATAATCATGTATTTGGAAAAGAAAAGTCATTTGTTTCCTATGTTTGGATGCATGAAGGAAGTGGGAGGAAAAGAAATGATTCACAAAGAAAAAAAAAAATATGAGAAAAAATAGTTTCCGACCGACACCAAAGGTTCACCTTACTTCATAAAAAAATTTTGACCTTTCCAAACTCCGAAAAACTTTCCCTTGAATCAAAAGAGAGCTAAGCGGTTACAGATGTATATCACATAAAATATGTTCCAACAAAGATAGCTTTGTCAGAGCTACGTTACACCGCCAAGAGAAATTAGGAAAAAAAATAATTCCATCCATCCAAGAAAGGAATCAATTTTCCACATTGAAGTAATCACTTTTCTTTCCAAATTGTTTGCATTTCCAAACATCGGAAAAAAAAAAATCAATAAAAATTAAAAATTTTCAAAAGAAAGAAAATGACAAGGAATTGATTTTCTTTTCCTTCCATTCCGCGAACCAAAGGAGGCCTAAAGTGGCAGACGTTGGATATCAGTATCCACAATGGGGATCGAGGGGACCATACATATATATTTGCATGCTTCTGATTCCCACACGAACGATTTGCTAGTTTCCAATGATCGGTATCGATCGATCAATTGGATCGTCAGCAAAATAGAAAAAAAACATAAAGAAATTTGCAACATGGAGACTGGCTCCAGTCCCTACTTTCCAGTACAATGGAGTTGGGAGTGTGGGGGAGAGGAAGAAACAAAGAAGAGAAATCAATCAGTGATTGGTTCTCCTCTCTTGTAATGGAGGAATATCATACACAAAAGAAACAAAAAGAGAGACTCCACATATGATTGTGTTTGATATGGGATCAATGGAATTACTTTGTTTAATAGTAATGGTGCGTGCATGATTGCATTAGTAAAGTAAAACATAATAAAAATAAATACGAAGTTGGATTATATTCTTAATATATATTTAGATGCTAAAGACCATACCACTACGTCAAAACTTTACAAAAATTGGTTGATATTTTGATTAAATATTTTTATTATTCAAACCCACAATTGAATGTCGTCCACACCGGGTTGAGACCGACATAATTTTTTATAAAACTTTTATTAAATGACACTCCAAACATCGATATCGTCCTTGCCATCACAGGAAAACTCTATAATCATGGTGTTTTTATTATTACAATTAATTATTAATCAACTTTGCGCGCATGACACGAATCATAAATAAATATTATTCCAGAACATGAACTTGATACAAATTGACCTCAAGTGTCTAGAATTACGAGGAGGAGAAAGGATGATAACACTTCATATATCAATTGCTCTATTCCTTAATTTTCGTTTTAATCAACAAAATTTAGGCACACAGCAATTAACATCAAAACAGTGTTAGAGAAGAGAAATAGAGGGATCAATTCAAGCGTACATAAGAAACAAAAGTGGGAATTAATTAATCCTTGATCAATCATCATTAATTCCAACACTCATTGTCAGAGGAGGAGAATATATATTGCAGTTAATAACACAGAAATGAATGTGAGAAACATTTTCTCTTCGGAAATATTAATTCATGTGTGTATTGTCTTTCACTCTACACACGATCTAGATCTAGGTAGTGTTCGATCAGCTGATTAATTAACCCTATATATATTCACCCCCAAACAATCAATAACAAGAATAAATCAAGAAGTTAATACCGACACAATTCCAACTGTACTCATCATGAACTAGTAGTAGTCGTCGTCGTCGTCGTCGTCCTCTTCGTGTCACCTCCAGCAGCTCCAGGTTGAGGAGCACTAGATCCCTCCGCTTCTTTCGTCTTGCTGTCTACAGCTCCACTTGCAGTCTTCGTGTCACCTCCAGCAGCTCCAGGTTGAAGAGCACTAGATCCCTCCGCTGCTTTCGTCTTGCTGTCTACAGCTCCACTTGCAGTCTTCGTGTCACCTCCCGCAACTCTTCCAGGTTGAGAAGTATGAGATCTCTCGGCTTCTATTGTTTTGCTGTCTACAGCTCCACTTGCAGTTACAGTTGCAGTTGAAGATGGACCTTCTTCAACTGTCGCTGTAGTAGCGTCCGCGGTCTGTAGTCTTTTCCTCTTCTTCTTCTCGTAGGGGATCCCTCTGGCCTTGGCCTGGCTCTCCCTGACCTCCCTGAGGTAGACCCGGACGGCCTTCGCTCCGAAGGGGTTGGCCTCGGGCTTGCCCCCGCTCTCCTCGTAGGCGGCCCTGAGGCGGCCGATGAGGGCGTCGAGGGAGCCCCAGGCCTGCCTGAGCGGGCAGGCGCACGGGGCGGGCGGGGCGGGGTGGCCGAAGTGGGGGCAGTCGGGGGCGTGCACCTTGGTCTTGCCGAACTGGTCGAGGTACTTGAGGAAGTCGATCACGTGGGCCCCGCCGCAGCGGGGGAGGGTCAGGGGCGGCTTCTGGTTCTTCAGGTACTGCAGGAAGGTGTTCCAGTCCCTCCTCTTCTGCGACTCGTACCGGCTCGGCGGCGGTTGCGACGATGAGGATGTCGTTGCAGCAGCTGCTGCAGGAGCTGCCGCGGGTTGTGCTTGTTGCGCACTGCTGCTTGTTTGTTCGGACGTGTCTTGGTCTGATTTTTTGAGGGGGAGTTCTTCTTCCTTTCCGGCTGCGGCCGCGACTGCGGCCGCGGCCGAGGATGGAGATGGGCTCGGGGGATCCCCCGAGCCGCCGGGCGCGTCGGCGGCGCCCGGATCCATAAGCTGTCAGTTGAATTTAGGGAGGATGGATGGATGGATGGATGGGTTAAGGTTTGAACGTTAGGTTGGTAAGACTAGTAGTGTTATAAGAAGGGACATACAGGTGGGAAACAGTGGTAGTTAGCTTCTTCAGATGGCACCAGACCAGTTCCTACACGTGTGGGTTTAAAGCAAAGAGTGATACAGTATGTACTTCCAAAAGTTTCGTAAATTTTTTTGAGTAGTATTTCAATTTTTTTTATCCAAATACAAGGCATATCCTACACAATTACCATAATGTAAGACAACTCCTACTTTTGATAAAAATAGTCCAAAATTAACAGTCAACTGCATTGTCCTTTTCTTTTTTTGACGAAAATATCCTACCTTCCTCGTTGTCTTGCGCCCCCCCCCCCCCCAATACTCTCTCTCTCCCCTCAACCCCCTCCCCCCCCCCCCTCCATACGCTCTCTCTCCCCTCACCCCACCCCCACCCTCCCACGGCCGAGGACAGCAGCGGTGTGCGGCGGGGCAACTGCAGCAGTGCGGTTGCAGCATGCGCTAATGGCGATGCTTGCGACGATGCTTGCGGCGGGGACAACAGTGG
The DNA here is from genome assembly GCA_029216955.1 of Iris pallida. NCBI lineage: Eukaryota > Viridiplantae > Streptophyta > Magnoliopsida > Asparagales > Iridaceae > Iris > Iris pallida. The sequence continues at coordinate 15,285,145 of JANAVB010005597.1, forward strand.
CGTGCGGCGGAGCGGAGGCGCGGGGGCGGAGCGGGAGCAGGGGAGGGGGCGGAGCTGGGGCACGGGGGCGGAGCGGAAGCGGGGGAGGGGGGCGGAACGGGGGCGGGAGCACGGCAGCGAAGCAGGGACGGCGGGGGAGCGGTTGTGAAGGTGACGGTGGTGGTGCGTGGTTATGGTAGGGTGGTGATGGTGAAGGTGGTGGTAATAATGGTGGTGGTGGTGGTGATGATGGGCACGGCAGCGGCGGGGCGGGACGGGGGCGCGTCAGCGGCGCGGGAGCGGGGAGGGGGCAGAGCTGGAGGAGGAGGAGGAGGAGGAGGAACTAGAATTTGGGTTTGGGTTTGGGGAGGGAGAAGACGAGGGTATTTTCGTCAAAAATTGTCGGTCAAAGGGGTTAACCGTCAACTATGAACGGTTTCCGTCAAAAGTGGGGGGTGTCTTACATTATAACAATTGTGTGGAGTGTACCTTGAATTTGAATAAAAAAAAAAGTGGGATGCAACTCAAAATTTCTCAAATTTTATTCTTCTATTTTTCTTCGTTACGTGTCACTTTCTTATTGACCGAAATAAATAGAGAAAAAATGTTGGAAGAGACACGAGCGAATATGAGAAGATCACACGACGGAGAGATGGAATTTTTGAGGTACATATAGCATTTTCGAAAGCAAAATGTTATAAGACCATCAGTGAAGTTAATATAACTATTAGAAAAATTAAGAAACTCAATAAAAATATATTTGAGTTTGATATTACATTGATTATACTTCAGCTAAGTACAATTATAATTGTTCTTGTATGACTTTTTATATTTTAGAAGCGTTGTATAATAACATTATTATTTTTATACTATTAAATACATCTCTCTCGACGTATATAATCATGTTATTGGTCATCTATTGATCTTCCATCGATTGCACAGTAAAGCCTTCATCTCCTCGACCATCCATAGAAAAACAACACTCTATACATACTTCTTGTCGCAACTGGTAAAATTCGTGGACAGGTCACAAGCATAATACACCAACGGGTAAATCATATATTTCTTCTCCTCGACTTTTTTTTATTTTTTGCAAGAGAAGAAAAAATCATTTCAATCCTTTAAAAATTTCGGACTAGAGCGCAAATCAAGAACGTATATCTCGAGTTGATAATCAAGTTCAATGAGTTGCGAGGCAGAACACTCTAGGTAAGATTGAGCAAGACGAACTAGTTTCTACTTGTCAAAAGCAACGAATGCATCATCGGGACGTAGGCATGCAACACAAAGAGGTAACTTTATATTTGCTTCAATGACTTCATAAAATAGCTCAACCCAACCCGATAATTACACAAATTTGTCTTTTTATGAGCTTTATGTAGTAATGTTTTTGAAGCAAAGAACATATCATTCATGTTAGGCACATCTCACAAGAGAAGAAGAAACTTGATCAAACAATGAGTCACAAAGGTCCGAAAGCGGCGACTTTGATTTTCTTTGATAAAATTTCTTCACTATATTAACTGTTTAAACCCATGTAGATGTTATTAGCTCTATTTTTGCTCAACATAATAAACAATGTAAGACTGTAAGTTGTTTATATAATATATATATTTGACAGAATAAAGACATATTATTGGACTTCTATTCAAATATTTTGTGTTTCTCAAAACAAATAAATATACTGGCACAATATTTTTTTTCCTACAAAAACTGTAAAACAGAAATTTAAAAAGAAATGAAAGAAACGTCACTAGAACATTAAAGAAAATGTGAACAATTTAAGGCTGTGTTTGATTAGTCTTTTTTTTTCATGGAAAATATTTTCATCACAAATTTTTCACCAATTGTAGTGTTTGATAGCTCATATTTTCATGGAATTATTTTCCAAAAAAACTATCATTTTCCATACTTTCTGCTAAAATGGTGGAAAATGAAACTTGTCCAACCGATAGGAAACTATCATTTTCCATGGAAAATAACTATTTACCGTGGAAAATAATGACAATAAAACATTCAAATTAAGTTTTCCATGAAATTTTTTTAAAATTTCATGGAATTTTTTCCTAGGTAAATAATTCCATGTAATTAATTTCTTTTCCACAAATTCTCACCCCTCTCGCCTCCATTTTTATTTTATACAGAATTTGATATTAGTAGGACTATAATTATATATATGGATTGAATTTTACTAATCAAGCAAATTTGCGTTGAACTTTTGAAGCCGAAGTTCCACAAGTGATCTATATGCTAAAGGAGGATGTCGAAATTGACCAAGTCACTTAAGATCTTCATCAACCTAATTTGATTTGGTCAGGAATAATTGTTTGCTTAGGATTATAATTTTTATTTGACTACAAGTTTGAGTTGAGATGTGACCAAAGTCCTTATAGCTGCCAATATATTTAAGAAAGAGAGGAAAAAGAAAATTGAGTAGAGAGAATGGTTACTTAGGGTCTCCTTAATTAAGACTTCATATGTTTTGAAATTGATATTGGCTTACGAAGTCTGTTGAATTAAGTCAGGGATACATTGTGCTAGTTACAATAGTACTGTTAAACTTCTATTAATTAGGACACTCTACACAATAATTGAAACGATCAATAAGGACCTACAGTTCAAATGGTTAGAGTACTGAGACATCCTTTCAGGAGTTGTAGGTTCGAGCCAAGGGGAAGTACATTAATTTTTTTTGTAGTAAATTAAATTATACGAGAAGGATGTGGTACAATTCGGAATAGATCTGTCAATGGATAGTCGAAAATTTGAATCCGATCAGATTTCGTATCCGAACTTTCGGATATTTTTCGAAATTTCGGATATCGGATTCGGATATCTGAATATTTTTTGGATATTATCTTTTTTCGGATACGAATTCGGATATAAGATATTCGAATCCGTTAATATTCGATCCGACTTTAAATTGCAAATTTCGGATATCGAATTCGGATATCGGATTCGGATATCCAAAATTTTATATATATTATAGTATAATGTATATATAATATATATTAATTAATAGAAAAAATTAAAAGATTTCATTCTCAACTGACTTTTACATAAATCAATTATAATATAATTTATATATAATAGTAATATATATTAATTATAATTTACAACGGAAGAAGAAATGACTCAAATATGTAGAGCAATTGAATTTGGTTTTCGAATATTCAGATAATAACTAAATTTTTGATATTTCGGATTTCGGATATTCGAATAATAGCATTCGAATTTTTTAGCTAATCGGATCGGATATTATCCGATATCCGTTAAACTAGACGGATACGAATTCGAAGTGTCAAAAGGAACGGATATCGGATCGAATTTGGATATTAGCAAAAAAAATCGGATACGGATACGGATATTATCATGTTCGTACCGATAAGCATTCCTGACACCTCTAGTTCAGAAACAGATGCGGTACAGATGTGTGCATGTGGTGTGATTGCGGTGTTTGCAGGTGCGATGCAGATGTGGTTGCGGTGCGATTGTTGTGTCCAGTGTCCTTGCTTCGCGGAGGTTACTTTAATTGTACCTTTCAAGGAACAAACGCACATGTAACATTTTCACTAGTTGCAGACTTGCAGGTCCCATGCACATATATAGCGTTTAAGGACAGTAGTCCTATTCCACAGTAGACAGATAGAGAAACAAAGTCTTGGAACAAAGTAGAGAGAGATTCTTTCATTGATGATTGCCCAAGTCTCTAGTAGCTACTGTTTGAAACAATGTTTTAAAAATTGGACCGATAATCGAACCGAATTTTTTTGGTATAAATCGGACCGAAGTTTAACCAGGGTTCAACCGGAGTTTAAATATACTTTGTTTGATTTGTTTCAAATAGAATCATAGATAAAATATTCAAATTTACTTCTTGGTTTAGTTTGGTTTGGTCATAAGTATGTTGGTTTTTACAACTATCTAAGGTCGATCAAAACCAAATCAAGAATCAAATGGTTCAAATTTCACATGATAATTTATTTTAAATTTTTTTTAAAAAAAAAAAAATCAAAATTGGTTGGTTCAATTGTGAACCGGTTCGGCCGGTTCATAGGTTGAACTCAATTTTGACAAAAAATCGACGATTTTTTAAAACACCCAATTTTAGTCGAACAGGACCACCAATTTTTTGGCTTAAATTGGTTGGATCCAGTCCAGTCTGATCCGATTTTTACAACATTGGTTTGAAATTTATAGCCAAACACATGTGGCTTTCTTCTTGTCACCTACAACTTACGTTGTTGGATCGATCCGGTTTAAAGGACAGTCCTCTCGACAGAGTTAGGTCAGACCACCCTTATCTTTGACCGGTAGGACAGCCAAGGACTTTGACACCCCAACGTTCTCTCTTGTGCTTCAATTATATATGCATGCTTAGTACAAGACGTCTGTGGAAGTGGGACATCCTTATATAAGGAAGTAATCATATGATAAGATTTATTCTATTTTATTTATCGTTTCAAAACCTATAAAATTATATAAATAATGCTAACATTGTTAATTATTAGAGTTAACGTGACAATCGGAGCAAGAGCACCCGAGGGGCTGTAGCCATCCATTTTTTTTATTTTCTTAGTTATTTTTTAGTACCTCGTTTGGATTCAAAAAAATGTAATAAATAAATTCTTAAAAATTGGTACTTTAGACGGTACGGTGCTAGTATGCTCGCATCGTTCAAGCTAAGAGATAAACTTTTGTTCGTTTAATTTTAGATGCTAGTTCCGCCACCGGTTACAGATCACTACGGATGCGGTCTATTCGGTTTTAACTGAATCGAAGTAGTTAAAATCAAATAAATTGATATTGAAAATTTAAAATCGAAGTCGAATCGAAATTAGCCAAAATAGAAACTGAACCGAACCGAATAACAATTCGGTTTATTCGGTTGGACTATTTATACGAAAATGCTTTTTGGCTCGCGCGCGTGCACAGCCGGTGCACGAGCGCGGTCGAGCACACCGCCGCCGGCTGTCCCTCCCGCTCTTACGTTCCCCCCCCCCCCCCCCCCCCCCCCGCTGCAGCCGACGCCCCCCCCCCCCCCCCCCCCCCCCCCATCCTCCCGCTCCGGCATCTTCCCTCCTCCTCTGGCGGCTGACGCCTCCCTCATCCTCCCCCCTCCCGCTCCGGCCGACGTCCTCCTAGCCGACGTCCTCCTCCATCCCGCTCCAGCGTCCTCCCCCCCCCCCTCCGTCGTGCTCGGCCCACGCGTGCACCGGCTGTGCACGCGCGCATGCCAAATAGTACTGTTGTTGTTTATATTGTATAATGGTAGAGTCTAAAGTTGAAATCATGGTTAAATGATATTAAAAATTATAATTTTTATACACACATTTGTTGTATTAGTGTTTAAATTTAGACTAGTTGTTAAATTACCAAAGTTTGATTTGGATAACATTGTTGCTTTCAAAACATACACATTTTAATTACAACATATGTATTGAATTGAGGGTATTTACATAATTATATAACTCTTATTCGGTTTTCGATTTTGGACCGAAATCGAATAATTTTTTTTATTATTATCAAAATCGAAGCCGAATCTCTTATTCGATTTTATTTTGTTTGATTTTCGGTCCAAAACTGAATAATGATCACCCCAACGTATAACGAGGATACATGAAATTTTACAAGTACGTGTTGAGTTTTATGCAGTATCCAAGATTAACACGGACCCCATTGCTTGTAACAACAATGCTCTATCTAACCAACACTGCACCCAAATTAAATTGATTAATTTTCCCACATAAGTAACACCAATTGTTAACGACATCGACATCCATTTGGCTGCCAATTTTAATACCAAATATCTATGAAAATCCCTTCTATCTATAATTTATTTTCTTTGGGACTAAAGAAAGGTAAAGAAGAAGAAAAATACTTTATGTGCCTCCAAAATTCTATTCTTCCTTGTCCCTCCGTCACGTGACCATCTTCTATTCGCTCATGTCTTCCTCCAATCTCCTCTCCTATTTGCCTGGGTCAATAAAAAAGTGTCACATGACGAAAAAATATAGAAGGATGTCATTTTTGGAGGTACATATAGCATTACTCAAAGAAAAAAGGTATCTTTGTGTAGCAAAATTGTATTTATGTCACAATTCACCATCATAGTTTTTATTTTAATAAGATTATGTGCATATGTAGTAATGATGTTAGCCATATTCCACTAACAATTAATTGTTTATGGGTACATAGTGGTTCAGTCGTAGGGTTCAAGTTTGCTTGATTGTGTATATAATACTCATACAATTAGAGATGCTTATTTTTTGAGTTATTTAGTTTTATATGAATATTAAAATTTGGGATTCGAAATTGATCGGTATTAAAATTTGGGCCTCGAAATCACTTTTATTAGCCTACACGAAACAGTGATTTCGAGACCAAAATCTAATATCGGTCAATTTTGATACCAAACTCTAACATCCATGTATATGTGAGATCCTAAAACTATAAATTTTTTGGTCGTACAAGTCTCTTTAGGTTTTGTACGTTATTGCATAATTTTGGACTACTTAACAAGTTAGAAAAGAGATGCTCCAAATCCAGGTTGGATCATGGATTCAGATTTGATAATTATTTTCTAAATCTAAAACCATTATTTAAAGGCTATCCAACGTCCTCATTTCCAATCCAAATTTAGAAGTAAGAAAGCTAGATTTTTTTTAATAATTTTATTATTTGGAAATTGATGAAATACCCAATTTCGGGGTGTGAGTTTATGAAAAACCCACCCGCAAGGTGGATTATGAAATATCCAAAATTGTATATTTTCATGTTAAATATTCCAAGATTCCCTTTAGATACTCTGTATTTAAAAAATTGTCATTTTGATAATACCATAACTACCCATTCACACAAATTTAGTCATATATATGTATTTGAATTCACAAACTCATATTTGGATTGCGATTTTCTTCTTCTTTTTCTTCACGAGAGATCTGAATTCCATTGCTCTCATCTTCAGTAGAGATCGTACGTTCATAGTTTACTATGCTTTTCTTCAGTTGAACTCCGATCATCGCTCATTATCATCATCATCATCATCATCTTCGTGGAGAAATTTGAAGTTTTCCGACGATTAGGTCAATTGTGGAGAGAAGATCTTCTTCTTCTTCACCATAAGAGTTAGCATCCTTTTGAAAGAATAACGAAAAACTCTTGAATCTTTATTACTGACAATTTTTTTCTACAAAAAAAAAATAAATATTTATGTTTATGTCAACTGTTCTCCGTCATTTTAGCACGGAGAATGACCATTTCCCGTGATTTTAACACGAAGAATGAACGTTCTCCTGCATTTTAACACGAGGAATGGTCATTCTCCATGATTTTAACGTGATTTAACACGGAGAATGACTATTCTCCTGCATTTTAACACGGGAAAAGACCATTCTTCGCCATTTTAATACGGATTCTCCGTGATTTTAACACGGAGAATGAACGTTCACTGTGATTTTAACACGAAAAATGGCCATTCTCCATAATTTTAACAACGGAAAATAGTCATTCTCCGTAATTTTAACATGGAGAATGACCATTCTCCTGTATTTTAATACGGGAAGTGGTCATTCTCCGTCATTTTAACAAGGAGAATGGCAATACTCCGTGATTTTAACACGGAGAATAACCATTCTCCTGCATTTTAGCATGGAAAATGACCATTCTCCGTCATTTTAACACGGAGAATGACAATTCTTCGTCAATTTAACAAGGAGAATGGCCATTCTCCGTGATATTACCACGGAGAGTGGTCATTCTCATGCATTTTAACACGGAGAATGACTATTCTCCTGCATTTTAACACGGAGAATGGCCAGCTGAAACTTTGGAGGGCCATAACTTTTGACTGGAAGGTCGAAACGAGGTTCGATTTGTTGCAAAATGAGTGTATTTTCGAGGAGCCTGAAACAGTTTTATCGTTTGACGGGCTTTCAAAATTTTAGAATCGCACAAAAATATTGTTTGGACCTCCATTTTAAAATGGGTTATGGCAATTCTCCAGTTTGTCGCAAAATGGCCATTCTCCTGCATTTTAACACGGGTAATAACCAGTTGATGCTGATAATGATGATGAAGTGGAAACTGATGATGACGACATGGTGTGAAAATTGCGAATGGAGAGTCACTGACGAGTTTTTGAAGTAAGATTTGAAGATTTTGGAGGAGAAAACCTAGATTCGAAAGTGAGCAGCGTATGGAAGAAGAGAAAGAATCGAAATATTTTTTTTAAGAGTAGGTTTCGGGGGTATTTTCAATAAATTAGAAGGGCGAAAAGGTCATTTCGAACCCTTTTATATATTTTTCGCTAATTCTGGGCACACGATAGAATGTTATTTTGCGGTGGATTTTTCATAAAACTTTTGCGGTTTTTTGGCATTTCATAAATTTTATTATATTATGTTTAGTTAACACAAATAAATAATTAATCATTGATTAACTAATAACTTAACCAACAATTAATTAATATTTAGACATTGAATTTTTTTTAGTGAATATTTAGTTAATTTTAAATATGAATTTTCCATTCTTACTTAATATAAATAAGTTGTTAGGATGTTCTAATTAATATAAATAATATATAAATATAATATGTAAATGTATAATACTAATAGTTAATTATAAATTATAGTAGATAATGATATACTAATAGGTAATTATAAACTTACCTAGATAATGAATTAGTATGTACTATTATGTTATTATATAATTATAATAGTTATCTAAAACCAAAATGATCTATTAATATTAAATTAATTAATTATCAAGTTATAATTAGTTAATAAAATAATTTTGTTCACATTAATCGTAAGTGCTTAGTAATAACCATACTATTTATCAATTAGATAAATAGGTAATATTTTATAATTATTAGTTAGCTATAGATCATTAGGAAACCATAATATTAGATAATTAATAACTTTATAATAAAGTTATAATATTTAATTAGTTAACTATAACATTTTATCTAATTATTAGTTAATCATAATATACATTTTTGTAAATCCGTCATACCATCCAGAAAAGAAATTGAATTTTTTTTTTCCGCTTCCAATGCCAAATTTTAAGATTACAACATATCTTTTTGATCTGAAATTCTAACACTATAAATTTGAACCAAAATTTAAATAAACTTCTTGCCCCAACATCAATTTCTCCCATCATTTACCAATACAAGGAACAAAAGTTTGGCAATCATGATTTGTTTTTTTTAGAGAAATGGTAAGTATAAATGAAACGTTATAAGCCAAGAGTTCTAACAGTGAATCTAACACAAGCCAAAACTAGAACTAAGTCTCTCGGTAATCACTCATGAGAATTCGGACCATGGGAATTCGGTAATCACTCATGAGAATTCGGACCCATGGTAGCTATCCCCTCATCGGATCCGTAGTATTTGAACCCATGGTAGCTATCCCCTCCTCGGATCCGTAGTATGTGGGGCACAGGTCCCATGAGCATTCATCTGGAAAAAAAAAATCCAGTCAGGATGGAATAAGCACATCTCCTCTAGCAGTTCCAGTTAAATGACAAAGACTATAAAACAGGAGAAATCGATCTCCTGATCACTCGGACCATATAGCTCACCATTACCACTAGGCAAGCATCTTACTTAACCAATAGGCTATAGAGGTCATTTGCAATTTTATATATATATATATATATATATATATATATATATATATATATATATATATATATATATATATATATATATATATATATTTTGAAAGAAGATAATTATGACGAACACTCGGACGCGTCCCCTCGATCCAACGGTGCAGTAAGAGGAGAACTTTTGGGAGGTTTCCGATCCGGACTATATATATATATATATATATATATATATATATATATATATATATATATATATATATATATATATTTATTTATTTATTTATTTATTTATTTTATATATATACTTTTTATATGTCCAAGGGGTCGTGGCCTAGTGGTAGCGACTGGGGCTCCCCGGATGGAAGGCCCGGGTTCGAATCCTCCCTTAGGCGCACGCGCCTAAGCTCCAGTAAGAAGGACAAAAAAAAAATATATATATATAATATATATATATATATATATATATATATATATATATATATATATATATATATATATATATATATATATACACCACGGGGGCGGCTTGGTGGTTCGCCCACGGCCCCCGGGCCAAGTGGTGGCTGGGTGTCTTTGACACGGCCGTTTGGTTATATATATATATATATATATATATATATATATATATATATTAAAAGAAGATAATTATGACAAACACTCCTACCGAAAATATATATATATATATATATATATATATATATATATATATATATATATATATATATATATATATAACTTGAGGATCTGTTCCTATGAGACGATTGACTACTAGTAGCGTTTCTTTTGTTGCACACATTGAAACATTGTTCGTCTTTTGCTGCGTAAGCACGCATCGTTCCTTCTTTTCTTTTGTTTCCATTTTGTGTGAATATTTTATGTAGCGTTCGAAGAACCTGACCTCGTATCATTAAAAATGGGGTGATGTCACTCAATCATATCGTATCCCATAACTCGAGTGCATGTCGCTACATTAGCTTCGAAAATGTTATGATTGCGACTAGCACAAGTTCATGGAAAAATAACTAATTATGGCTGCTTTGGAGAAATTGTTAAGACTAGTTAAATTATAGTCTTGTTACTAGAAAATACAACATATTGAACTACTGTTAAGTGCTGACCTCTCTTTGAAGATCACTACTGGCTGCATTGGTATATGTGCGACTTTGTCCGCGGTTTGTGACCGCGGACGTGACAATAAGTCACATGACGGTCTTTTATTGATCCTATACTTCCAATGGAATCTGGTAATAGCAGGAGGGACAATAGTTGACTAACATATAGACTGACAATTACGTCCGTAAAAAAAATATTATTTTCAAAAAAAAAATAGACAGCTACAACCGAACTAATCCGTTCAACCAGACCGATGGTTGGACTAGTTTATAGAGATAGAACTCTACAAAAAAAAAAAAAGGAGGAAGGTGCCCCTACCATAGTTTATTTAAAACGAGTACAATTTAACACCAGATATTATCAAATTTTCAGATTATTAATTTGGCATTATATGCAATTTCATATCCTCAACTATTAATTTTTTTAATTTGATACACAAAATTATAATATCATACCAATCAATACCTTCATCTATTGAATATTTTCAAGTCCATACTTTCCGTCAGACATGGGTTAAATTTTTCGTTTCAACCACACACAAAAAAAAAAATGACCAAGTTACCCTCATCCTCCCTCCTGGAGACATTTGAAGTTATTACAAACTAGGGGTTCATTTTAAATTTTTTCGTTAACACTGTTAGAATATCAAGTTATACAATTATATTTGAATTATTAAGCAGTATAATATTAAGGTTTAAGATATCAAATTAAATTTTTTGAAAAGCTGGAGGTATCAACTTAATATTTAGCCTTTAAACTACTATAATCAATAATTAAATATTTTAGTGCTTTTTGAAATTTGTAACTTGTTATTGCTATGACGTTAACAATGACACTCTTTTATGATTTCACATCGTCTAAGAGGTAACTTATCTTGTTCGTTAAGGAGAGTAAGTTGCAAATTAATAGAAGTTTAAAATAATTAGTTCATAATTATAAGATTTTAGAATAACAAACTACTAATTTTAATAGTTTAAGATAGTAAACAACAGATTATGAAAAGCTAGGAATATTTAGTTGCAAAATAGCAGTAATGCAAGAGTAAATACAACTAATCAAAGTAGAGTATTCTACTGTCTTCAACTAATCAAAATACATCTTCTATGTAAGATGAACATCTTTAGCATAATTTATAGTTCTAAACCCAAATTCCCACGCTAACATTAGCATTAGGGGTGCCGCTCGGACGGATTTGGTCGGATTTGAGCTCAACCCGAGCCCAATCCGATGTATCATAAGTCTACTCCGAGCCCAAACTCAAACCGACATCGACTTTAACATATGAAGTCGAAGACCGAGTCCGGAGGAAGCTTCGGTCAAGTTCATCCGGTTTATCATGCTCTAATATAATATTTGAAATAATTTTAAACAAGATTAAGATTACAAACATAATCAAATAGCAATCAAGCTCATTACAAAATACAAATTGAAATGGGATTTAGGAGAAATGGTTGAAGATTTAGGTTGAAATTTTTGGGGTTTAAACTTTTTATTTAAGAAGTATGAAACAATGTATATGTGTGTGAGTGTGTGTGTGGGTGTGTTTCGTTCTTTGGGTAACCCCATAGAAGAATCTGAATCCAACCCGATATTTGATACCCAAATCCAAACCTGTGTATTTTCGACCATAACTCAACCCATTAACAAGTTTATCCGATCGGACTCAGGTTTAGCCCGTCCAAGTTGCACCCCTAGTTATAGAGCCGGCTCTACCATGAAACAAACTCAGGCTTGCGCTTAGTGCCCCATAATTTAAGGGCCCCACATATTATTATTTTTTTTGAAATTCCACGCACACACACAATTGGGGACTCGAACCTTGCTGGCCCTTCCGGATGTCCGCTCTAATACCACTAGGCTAAAGAACTCGGACCCTCCATATTTTTATATAGTATATATATGGAGCAAAAAAAAAAAAATTATCTCCTCAATTATTTAATTGACCTAGAATTCCATGATTTAAGTGGAACAACAATATATCTTATTTACTTAAATATTTAATTGATACTAATTTGCCTAGGCCCCCAAATGTTTTGAGACGACTCTACCTAATTAGCATTAGCTTAAGCTGTAAGTGTTGCTTTTGTAATTGGTGTTGCAGCATTATTTTGTCGTAAATGATGTATTTACTAAAACAAAAGATGTAACAAATATGTTAGATTGATTGGATTATATTAGATTGATTAGATATGATTAGATTATATTAGATTGATTAGATTATATTTGTAATATAAATATGGCCCATAAGTCCAAATGTAGACACTATATATATTGTAACAAATCCTAGCAATGAGAACAAGGCATTATTATTTTCTACATGGTATCAGAGCCACCCTAGCCGTCAGACTCTACATCTCCCTTCCCCTCCCGGCTCCGACTGAGCTGCCCGCCGATCCCGCTCCCACCGATCCGCGACGATCCACCGATCCTTGCCGTCCGCGCTGCCCGCGCCGACCGCGTCGACCGCGCCCGACCGCGCCCGACCGCGCCGACCGCCCCGACCGCGCCCGACCGCGCCCGCGCCTGACCGCGCTGACTGCGCCCGACCGCGCCGACCGCGCGCCCGACCGCGCCCGCGCCTGACCGCGCCCGACCGCGCCCGACAGCGACCCCTATGCGCCAGATCCGGCGCTCCTGATCGCGGCCGATTCGCCGCCGACCCCGTCCATCAGCGGCCGATTCGTCGGAGTTGTACAAATTTTGTACACCCGATATCCGCGATGGCAGATGATGCTGCGTCCAGCTACTCCGACCCGACACCCGACATGTGTTTGATTCTTTCCTTCCCAAGTTGGACATTTGTGACTTGCATGCTCCAACTTGAGGGGGGGTGTTAGATTGATTGGATTATATTAGATTGATTAGATATGATTAGTATTAGATTGATTAGATTATATTTGTAATATAAATATGGCCAATAAGCCCAAATGTAGACATTATATACATTGTAACAAATCCTAGCAATGAGAACAAGGCATTATTATTTCCTACAAAATATAATATTTTTTGTAATTTTTATTGCTGCCATGTCTTGGTCCCAAAATATGTAGGCCCGACACATGACTTGACCATCTAATAAGACTTAGGGAGGGATCCAACCATGTTGGTCCAACCGAACCGTACTCTTCCGTGCAAATGTGAACTCATGTCCACAAATAATAATTATCAGACAGATAAACTATATCTCATCTTTGCAGAAAACAATAACGGAATCACAATAGAAAAGTAAATAAGACCAAAATATGATGTTAAGAATAGAAAATACGAGTAATGAAATAGATCCAATATATGTACATATTTGATGCTAGAGTTTGACTCCTTTTGGTAAACCTTCGTGTTCTCGAGTGGGAGTAATAGTATGACGAAAGTAAAACAATAAATATATGTACATATATCACACACTCCACGAGATCATGTAGGTACAACTAAGACTGATCAGCTAAATAATGTGCAAGTTGAGGACAACGTTCGCGCGCATGAACTCTCCTTCTATGGATAGAGATGCTATTAGAATAAACAACAGGTAGTGGTTGTCTTGAGAAAGTAAATCATTAGGCAGTGCTCATCTCAAGACACTATCAACAAAATATTGAAAAAAATGTATAAAAGTACTCTAAACGCCTAGTAATTGTGATCTTTACATCCAACGAGACTGCATGAGTTGCATATACGAACGTATAATCGAGAACCTACTGAAGATCCAATAGTAACCACGGATAATCTACAATTTTGAGAATAATACTAAAACGCGAATCCTGCTTGATGGTCTCTATAACGAGTCCACACCCCAAATGTTCCAACGACGAGTCCGACACGAGGGCACGTGCCTAAACATGAATGTACAAATATTCGTGTTTTGTGCATGGTCAAGTCTGTATCAAAAGCTGGAATGAGTGTGTGTAGTATATGTGAAAGCTTAGTGCATGGAGGGTATTTTTTAGCTAAGTTAAGGATTGATTAATGCAAACGTTTTGACTACAACAAAGAATATTGCAAGAAATTTTCAGTTATTGGGACTTTTTGCTGCAGGAATTTGATACTTACTGTATTTTTTTTTGCTGCAGAAGAAGTCACAAATTACACTAAAATAAATACTAGAATCGGTAAAATGTTCCAGCAAAATGGATACAGATTTGTTGTTTCCAAAACCTGTATATCAAATACGTCACTTTTTTTATAAATATGGATCTTACTGGTTTTTAGTGTTATTTTTTAAAATAATTAGTGAGATCCTTATTTTTATAGAAGAGTGGAGGGACTTCATATTTCCATTGTGTTGGGAAAGTAAAACCCAAAACCCCCTTGCAAATAATTTTTTCTTTTATGGAAGTATGGTTTGTGTATTTTGTTTGGACGGTAATATTATACTTTTACTTTCAAAATTTTAACTTCTATTCCAAATATGTGAATGAAAAAAATTGAATTTTTTGAATTACATATCTCCAACATAACCAAAGATTGGTATGAAAATATTGAATTTCTATTCTATATGGAAAAGAAATATAAATTAAATTTCTAGAAAAATAAAATCTTCATCCAAAAGGGTAATTGTAACGCAACAAAACACCCTCTTACTTGCAATAAGATTAATTGTGTATTTTTTTTTGAGATGTCCGACAATACACATGAGACTTTAATAATATTCGGCCACACATCTAGGATCTTATACCTATCTTTGGTAACCACAAGAGCCACTCAAATTCAGTAATAAAATTAATTATATCAAAATACAAAAATATACTTTATTTATTTTTTTTATTTTTTATTTTTTATTTTTATTTTTTTGCTGGGTTAACGGGTTATTGGTTTTCTGCTCAATACAATAGTTCTGAAGTGGCAAGACGCCACTTTGTAGTTTGTACCAAGTACCAACCCCATCCCATCCCACCGGCGTAGAATAGACTGCGAATTCACAAATCTCATTCGAAGCTTCACTGACACCGGTGAGACCTCTACAGCTCAAAACCCTAACCCTAGAAAATTTTGCTCCCGGGAAGAAGCGGGCGATGGCGACGAGCACCGCGGTCGTCGACGCGCTGGGGAACCCGATCCCGACGTCGGCGGTCCTGACGGCGTCGTCGAAGCACATCGCCACCAGCTGCAGGTCGGAGAGCGTGGCCTTCGTCACCTGCAAGAGGAAGGACCAGAACCCCGAGAAGTGCCTCGAGAAGGGGCGGGAGGTCACCCACTGCGTCCTAAACCTGTAAGATCCTCGACGCTCCTCTTCTACAATTTGTTTCCATTTCTGGCTTGATCTTGATTTCGTACATGTATGTGTATGTATGTGTTTGTTTATATGCTCATTGGTACTAATATCGGTTGGTTAATTAGAATGCATTGTATTTATTGGAATGGGTTATGCTGTGTCTCGGTTCTAGTTATTGGAAAGAGAATATTTAAGATGCTTGCCTCTTATTGCAGATTTGAGCTTCAAATTAGAATTTTTGACATGGTTAGATTGACCTAAACACACTTACCGGGTACGGAATCGAATTTGGACAATAATTTTTGATGGTTTATTGTCATGGTAACGGGTATCGATTTGCTTGTTTAACGATTATTATGTTGCGTATCGTAAGATACATTGTCCCATGGGCAAATAGATTGCTATAGCACATGCAATGGTTTATTGCCATGATAACGGGTCTCGATTTGCTTGTTTAATGATTATTATATTGTGTATCGTAAGAGCATCATTAGTAGTTGGGGCTCTCCAATGCAATTTGGTGCCCAAAATTTCAAAAAAAAGGTAAATGTAGAATGGGTTGGATTTGTATGAGAATAGTAAGAAATGATAAAGTAAGCTCCGGTCCCAAAAATTGTGTGGTCAAAATTTAATGTAGGAAAAAAATAATATAAAGTTTAGAATCTAGAAAGTTGGGCTCCAAATTGGAACTTACTATTCTACAAAACGAGTTTCTACAATCTAGAATCTAGAAATTGGGAGGCCCAACCCTTAGCACCCATGGATGGGTTGGGACCGAAATTGTAGAAATTGGGACTAGGGATGAGACTTATTATTCTACAAAATGAGCTCCTACATTCTAAATCTAGAATCTAGAAAATGGGATGGGCCTTACTAATGATGCTCTAAGATACATTGTCCCATGGGCAAAATAGATTGCTATAGCACATGCACGGGAAAACTTTTAACACATTAAGGAACAACAGAGGGCATCGTTAACCATCTAATGATACAATCATCATAAAATAGATAACTAAAAGTGAAACTAAAACAACACAAGTTAGACAACCATCGTAAGTTTACGATATCCATAATTCTGGAAAGATTGGCTTGTTTTGGCATAACAATAAAACCTAGGCTGGTCCTGTCTCGAGTTTCCAAATTTTAGTAGGTGTTGGATCAGGTTTTTAATAACATTAAACCCATTAGGTGGTTAAACCTGCTAAACAACCATCAATATTTTGTTGGTGGGTCATGTCATATAGTATCGTAAAGGATACCATAACCGTATCTTTGTATAATTTAACCCCAGCAATATGCCCCACCAATTCGTATTGAAAGCCGTGTGTATCAGATTGTATCATCCAATATGTATCGAGTGTCGGACGATATTAAAAAAGAGAGACCATGATCATTGGTTTCGGACTTGAAGATTGTCAACTACAAAGAAGCGGCATAAAGAATGCCACTAAAAGGTCTCAACTTTACAGTGTTGTTGTTGGTACTCAAACGTGTAGGTCGTTCATCATTATCATAGTTGCGTATATCATGTTGTCCTGTAGGGGCTAGAAAATATGTAGTTCAGGTCACAAAAAAACATAAGGTTCGTAGCATCAACCAATACTGATGTGGCTCGGCCATAGCCCAACTGTTTGTGTCATGCCAAATCCTAAAATGGTCCCCACCAATGTCATTAGATACTGAAATTGAGGCTCTCTTTTACGGTCAATGGAGCAAAGAAAATGAGAGAACTATGGCAAAAAAAAGAACAATATCAATACAATAGATTTGACTCTCTCGAAGATCAGCATACTAGAGTGTGTCGATAAAGTTTCTTATAGACACAATGTAGCTATTACGATTTGTCGAAGTTGTATATTTAATTATTTATATTCACATCTTGATATTATTTCATTCAATAGTACCTATTGTGTGTCCTTCATCTAAAAGCAAGTAAAATAAACATGAATTAGTCGGAAATGAGAAAGGAATGAAAGCATGATCATTGGGAACCTATTAACTATTAAGAGAAGAACTTTATAGGATGTTTGGATAACCTAGGGCAAGATCATGGAAGAATGAAAACACATTTTTACCAAAAATAAAGAAAAGGTTCAACACAGTAGAAGTCATCTGCTTGAAGAACAGCTCGATAAGTATTAAATTGAAGATTGGTCTCCAAGATAACTTGTTCAAATCACTAATTGGTTTGAAGAAATTGGAAAGATAAAATCAGGTTTAAAAGGGGATATTTAAAATTAAACTTGATTGTATTGCCTTATTTGTTGCTAAAGCAGAGTGAACAAATTGTTTGGCTTAGAAGACAGCTTGAGAAGTTTGGACACAAGGTGGTCCGGCAAAATTATTGAAAGAGTTCTAGAAGACGAGAAGGTTAAATTCAGCCGAAGGCGAGTTACTTTAACAATACCATTGAAGCCAGAGATGTTTATGAAGCTTTGAGATGCGCTCAATAGAGGATTTGGATTAAGGAAGGATGTTGAAAATACTAATCCAATTCGAAATATATATAGGAAAATATTCTATTTTTGTTAGGAGTTAACTTTTAGGTAAGATTTAAGTTAATCAGGATTCTTATTTGATTGTATTAACTATTAAGATTATGAGCTATATCTATTCTACTATATAAAGCCAAAAGTTAGGCTTCACCGTGGAATTTTTCTTCCATAAATACCCTTGCATATATATACTAATTAAAGTTCATTAATTTTAATAAGGACGACTTAGTAATTACGAAGACCGTCTTTTGGTCTTCCTAAGTTAATTAAAAGAATGCTAAAATATGTGTGCACATTTATGTGCAAGGCACGTGCATATATACTAGTTAGTATTAGTATGAAAGTTAATCCTCTTCCTATATGGTTTGCAATTGGAGTACATAACGTGTTGAATACAGAAGTATCATAAGGAGATCAAAATTAATGGGATCCAAGACGAACTTTCAAATTGGACTTTAATGATTATTTTCCCATTTTGTGGAAGGACGGAAATGCTCTTTTATTCAAAAAGCTTTATATAGAGAGTTGGTCTGGTAAGAAACACATGTCAAGCTCTGACTATAGGACGAGAATACCCCTGTGGTGTAATGATGATAGAATCCCATTAGATCTGCCCAATATAACAAAGATCCTGGAGGCATATCTTCACTTTTATTGCTTGGGTCAGATAGGACTTGCAGTAACATGCTAAATTGTTTCATTACAAATTTCACACCACAGAAAACCTAAAAGATAACACAAATTTACAGCGGCATGAAATGCATACATCTCACATCCCCTAACCTTTTACCGTGATAATGATGTCTTTTTCTCATCAATCCCTATTCCCTCCCCCCCCCCCCCCCCCCCCCCCCCCCCCCCCCCCCCCCCCCAAAACACCACCACCCACACCACCACCCAAAAAAAATAAAAAAAAAATCCAACCATAACCTACTTCAATTTAATGATCTATTCAAATATCAAAGTCTTAATTCCCTTAAGAGATGGATGTTTAAAATTTTGAAATTTATCAGTGATCCGAACGATTTAGAATATTAAAAAGAGTGGGACCCTCTTGTGACAACAAGGGACATTTGATGTCATAGACTAGTGAACTTCAAAGGAAGCTGGAGTGGCAAGTTGACTGGCAGGGGAAATATTGGTTCTGCTGAGAACAATTTCTAGAAAAGAAAGTCTACCACTGAACCGGAAAGTAGGGCAAGGATTCTAATATTTATTTGGCTAACAGGTGGGTTTCGGGTGTGGGTTGGGTGGATGATATTTTGGTGGGTGGAAAGCTAAGCACGGACACTTCAAAATTCATGTTGTGTCGTGTCAAACACATGCTATGCCATACCGTCCCATGCTGAAAAACACTAGGACAAACTAGGTGTTGAATCCGTGTCACTGTGTCTGAATTATGTCGTGTCGAATCCGTGTCACTGTGTCTGAATTATGTCGTGTCGAATCCGTGTTTGTGCAACATAGGTAGAAACTCTACTACTGAATCTGAAAACTATTCTCGCCCCATAACTTTAATATCTAATTAGTGCTAAATTTATAAGTGTTACATGTACCAATTACCTAGTATCATCCAGTTTGTGGGTTGTTTCCCCCTTTTCGAAGTTCTTATTCTATAGGATGTTCTATATGCATTGAGGTCTAACTAAAACACTCTTAGTCATATATTGATATAAATAGCACTTTTCCATGTATGGCTAGAGTATGATATTTTGATGCTCGTGCTTAATGTTATGAATATCTTGTAGTTGAGTAGATTGTCTTTTATTGAGGGTCAGTTATCCATCTCATGCTAGTATAAATTGGTGATGGAGGCAAAGTTTTATTGGTCCATGCAACTATCCTCCTGCAAAAACTGGCATGGCATTTGGAAAGAACCATTTATGTCTTCAATCAGATTTTGTTATTTATGACTAAAGGGTATTTTACTTGCTGCTGATGCGGCACCAGTTTTGAAGCTATATGGTGAAAAATCATGAAATTTTATGACACTTGTTTCGCCACTCTGTTTCATAGTCTCGATTTTCTTTCACCTTTGAAATTCCTGCAGGTTGAAGGGGCTCCATCAGAGCTGCTCACAAGAGATGGATACTTATGCAAGGTGCATGCACTACAACAACAATGAATTTTACTTGTGTCGTAGAGAACAAGCAGCGTTCGAGAGAGCATGCCCGTGGTCCTCTGAATAAGTCAAGCTTTACCTCTCATGATTTTATGAAACATTAATGAACCAGGATTGGTGAACCTTTTTCTTCCCTTTTGTCGAAGTAGAATTGTGTTCCGTGCTATGGAGTTTATGTGGATTTTTGCCCAGATCCACAACTGCGTTTATTTTATTTCTTTTCGTGGCCAACAACTCTTTCATCCCTTGGTTCACATCTGGCTTTTAATACATGTACATAAGTTGTTGGGTTTGGATCCCTTATTCTGGAAAATTATTAATGTTTTCTATTGGTACCCAAATAATTGTGGGGCCCTCCTGTCATTGACAGGAACACCAGGTAACCCTAACAGAGAAGAATTTATCTATTGGCTGTGAAGCAACATTTTTGTTAATAGCTGGTGTATATACAGTGGCATTGTAATAGTTGATTGCACTATGAAATATCATAACTTAGGTCTTAAAACTAGAACCAGAAATAAGCAACCATATGAATGGAACCTTCAACTTGAAACTGCTATTTTTGAACAGAGCAGGTCCTATATTGGTTAGAACACAACTTTCTGCATCAAAAACCATGCAGTGAATGTTGGGCAAATTATCCTTTTTTGTTTTTGTTTTTTTACAGAACCAGTTTCTTCACAAAATTAAGTTCATGTTAAGTTTATAATTTATGTTAGAAAATTCAAAGTCAAGCTTAGTTTGGTTCATTCTTCTATAAAATGTTTCATCTCAATAAAGAAAAGAAAAGAAAAACTTGTACATAAAATGAGAAATTAATTTAATTTTGTGTAATCATAACTATTCTTGGTACTTGGACCTCAAGGGAAGGAGTGGCCGGGCCAGGCTGACCCGGACCGAATTAGATCGGGCTTCGGCTAGCCTAGTCAAAACATGCAGGTTAGTCTAGGGTGGGCTTTAGGCCTCGGAGCCAAACCCAGTCATGAACATGATCCGAGTAGAACCAAGCTGGGCCAAGTCATGAACCACGTTCTGAATAGAACTAAGACGGCCCCAGGTTGGTATGTGGGCTTGGTGGTGTCGACTTTTTGGAAATTATTAATCGGGACGGACTTCGATTGGGCCACGGAATATACATATATAACATAGAATAGATAAATATAGATATGCATAATTTGTACTTGACAAAAATATTTATTAGGATGTAACATAATACTACATATTGAATACAAGCATACAAGCACTGACATCCTATAGAATATAGAGACAAAATAATAAATTGAGAGATGACAATTTCGACTTCCTAGTAATAATAGCTCAATAAATATAAATATAACTTTGACATAATTCCAACTTCCACGATATGTTATAAAGTTTTTTGGGTCATTTTTAATAAAATGACCAAAATATTCCTGCCTTACGCCATATAAGATCAAAATGTGGTATTTTCGTCAAAATATCTTACTTGACTAAAATATTCCTAGAATATGGTTATTGGGGAGGGTAAAATGAAAAAAAAAAAAAATCCAACACTCACAGGAGGGTGTCGGACTGTTGGGGGACCAGGCCTGGACCGATCCTTTGACCGGGTCTAGATTGCTTGGGCCAGGAAACCCGACCCAACCGATATGTGAGGCTATTCGGAGTCGGACGTAGTTTTGTGAAGGTAAACCAACTCCAACCCAGTTCCTTCAGGATTCGGACTGCGTTCGGACTTTGATCGAGTATGGGCCTGTCCAGCTCGAGTTGACCAATGCAGACTTGTGTCGATTTCTCTGATCGTCCCATCAAGCCCAGCCCAGTCCAGCCCACGACACATCTTAAGCTGGGCCCGAGAGGGTCCAGACCCACACGTACCCCTAGACAAACCTACGATGGTTAGGGGTTGGTTTTCAAAACGAGATCTGATACCCAAAGCGAGGTAGGGTTGGGATTTGCAAAAATCTGATGCGACACAGACTAAGCTTGCACCCGATGCAAAATTCTAAGTGATACAAAGTTTTAGTATTTTGTATAGAATGTAAGTGACTAATAGACCCAATCCAAATTTTATGGTGAACGTAATATGATAAGTTCTCTCCTTAACGGTGCAGCAACCTCATTCCCTCGGGTCTAAAACCCTCAAATACTAAGGCCTCGTTTGGTTCACGGATTTAAGGAATCAGGAAAAAAAAGTTGTTCTTTTCCTTTGTTTGGTAGCCACAAATTTGGAAATCAATTTCCTGATAAAAGAGAAAATGAGAGGGAATATGGTTCCACTTATGACCCATGGAATTGATTTTTCCTCCCCATTTTTCAACATTTATTACAAAAAATTATGACAAAACTAACCATGTTTTATTACTTATTTTATCATTACTACTCGTATTCTGGGTCCCTTTCGATTTTCATAATGTCATTTTTATTTTAAAAGGTAAGAATATTATTGGAACATTGATATATTTTTGCTTTCCTTTCCTGCACCAACCAAACACTGGAAAGGAAATCAAATGGTCTTTTCTAGGTGGTTTTCTTGTTTTACCAAATAACGGAAATGAAATGTGACAGGAATTCTACCCACCCATTTCCATGGAAAGTACAAGGGAATCAATTTTCCTTCCGTGAACCAAACGAGACCTAAGGACTGATGGGTGTGGGTACCCATACCCAACCTATTAACCCTTCTAGCCATAAACAAAGGAGCTGACGGAGATAGTGTGCCAAAACTCAACACCTATTTAATCAGATGTCGCACAAGGCATAGGACGAATGGAGATTTGTGTCAAGTGTCCACATAAATCATCGGAATATTTTTAGCAAATACTCCCACTATAAATATACAAATTAGCATATACCTTCACTTATTTAAAAAAACTAACAAATACTTTCATTATAAGTAAAATAATCAAAATTTTGGTTAGATAGTGAGAGTATATCTTAAATTTTAAAATATTGTATACAAAGGAATGGAAATTTTCTCATGTTTTAAATAAATGGGAATATATGATAGTTTTTATATTTTTAATGGAGACATTTGCGAAAATATTTCTAATCATATCATACAGGGTCCGAATTGACTTGGCCTACAAGCACTATACTACTATATAATAGAAAGTTGGATGCTTCGAATACATATACAATTTTTTTTTTTAAAGAAATATTGTTTGTTCTTTTAAGTGAGCAAGAAATAAATAAATAATATTATTTATTATTTTTCAAATACTAAAAACATAAGTTACTATTGTTTGTTTGTTTTTTTAAATAGTCTGTGCATAAATACTATTAGTTCAGAAGAAACCCGAATTTTGCGGTGAATACGTATTGTTGGGTCCCGTAAATCTTGATCCGGAGGCTCAAAAGGGGAAGAGCTCCCTAGACTCGTAGAACTAACGGGTACGGATCCGACCCGAACATTTCCTCAAAACAGTAGAGGACAAAACGGAGGGGGGCGTTCTACTTTGCTGGAGATTCTGCAGATAGAGAGAGAGAGAGGGGGTGAGGTTACCTCCTATTTGATCCGCCGCTGGTACGGACTTTAGCTATCATCCCGCCAAAGGCCCAAAGCGAAGCAAAAGCATCAGGAGGAGGAGGAGCACAAGGTTCTGATCACCGCCCCCGCCCGGTAACCCTACCGTCATCGAAGTCTCCAATGACACCATCGTCTCCGTTTCCGTTACTCGTGGGGTGGTCAGCGAAGGGGAGGAGGAGCGAGAGGGGCCTCATCTACGGCCACAGGGAGCAGGAGGAGGAGGAGCAGCGGCGGCGGCGGCATTGCGCCGCCCGACGGAGGAGGAAGAGGATCTGCAGCTGCCTAGCCGCAAGGAGGAGGCCGACACGCCGGTCCCGGTGGTCGGACGACAACTATGCAGACGAGGCGAGGGTTTGGATCGTCAGGAGGAAGAAGAAGAAGATGAGGAAGATCCAAGACATAGGAGGAGGAGGAGGAGGAGGCGGCGGCGTCTCAGACCTCTCCTTCTCTTCCTTCTGATCGATGTCAATATCGACGACATTGCTAATATAGAAAAGGAACTTTTAATCTTTTCTTTTGCTTGCTACTTGCTAGATTTTGTACAAATTACAAATGGAACTGAAGAAGAAGAAGAATGATGAATATATAGTTACTCTATTTTGGTTGGTGCTTAATTTTGTGCTTCTTCTTTAATGAATCTCCCCCAATCTTCCTCTTTTTTTGTTTGGCAAGAGGTTACATTTTGAGAGAAGCCTTTTGCACAATGCCATGGCTAAACTGGACTTGTACATTACTTAGTTAATGCTAATGTTGCTATTACACTAAGGCTGTGTTTGATTAGGCTTTTTTTTTCCATGAAAAATACTTTTATCACAAATTTTCTACCAATTGCATTGTTTGATAGCTTATATTTTTCTATAAAATTATTTTTCAAAAACCTATAATTTTTCATATTTTCTTCTAAAATAGTGGAAAATAAAACTTGTCCAATCTATAAAAAAAAAAATCTTTTCTATGAAAAATAACTATTTTTCGTGAAAAATAAGGACAATTAAACACAAAAATTAAGTTTTCCACATTTTTTTCAAATTCCATAAAAAAAATTTCTAAAAAAATAATTCCGTAAAATTAATTTCTTTTTCACATATTTTTCACTTGCAATCAAACGCACCCTTAATAGGGGTAAATTGCAAAAAAAAAAATCTCGTTAGATTTTCGCCTTTTGTATAGAAAAACCTATTAGCCAAAATTAGCAAATAAAGACTCCCACAATATACGACTTGCTCAAAAAGGCCTCTACCGTTTGATGGACGTTAGAAATGACCGTTAATGAAGATTTTTTTTATAAAAAAAACCTAAACTACTCTCCCCCCTTCTCTACCAGCGCCCCCCCCCCCCCCCCCCCTCCGCCCCGCACCCTTCTCCTCCTCCTCCTCCTCCTCCTCCTCCTCCCCGCACCACTGGAGAGAGAGGCGGGAGGGAGAGAGTCCCTCCCTCCCCCCCACCCCTCGTCTCCCCCCCCCCCCCCCCCCCCCCCCCCTCCTCCTCCCCGCACCACCGAAGAGAGAGAGAGAGAGTGGGAGAGGGATAAAATGATCATTACATATCCAACTTAACACCTGTTAACAGAAAGGGGACATAATAAACAGATTTCATACTCTAATAAATTTAAGAGCATGGAATCTTTTTATGCAAAAGTCGAAAATCTAACGAGGTATTTTTTTGCACTTTACCCCCCTTAATAGACTAGCTATGGATCAATTCCACTCGTGCTTGTTTGCATAAATTGCATTTTTGCGTGGCTGCTGGATCATGGATTTGGATAGGACCCGTGATACTTATTTCTTTTCGGCCTTTGACGGGCCTGCCTATTGAGCCCATGGCTGGCCCAAGCATAAGCCCAATAGACCTCACCTAGCTTCCCGTCAGACCCTCCAAAGTTCAGCAGACCAGCAAAGCAAATCACTGGTCCATAATGTAACCGCAAAATAAATCGTAAAATTAAAACATGATGGTTCAGAATGCCTGCAAAAACTGCTTTGCGACCGCAGAATACTATTTTAAGTTGCAAGGAAACCCTTTTATGTCTGTAACATCAGCCATGCCATCAACAAAATCAACATGTTCATCTCCCAGAGCTGCATACTTGAAGCGACACGACATGCTCAAAATCGAGCTTGTACATTCCTTTACACTTGATCGATTTTACAAACCCTGAAAGAATTAGCTCCCATCTCATCCATTTTAGACTCGGAGGTCACAAGAAACATCGTCTTGAGCCTCAACATTCTGTTCTATCTCGGCCACACTGAGGAGCCTCAGTAAATATCTGACAGAGCCATGCCCTCGGCTACAGGCTCCCAAGCACCCCCCCCCCCCCCCCCCCCCCCCCCCCCCCCTCCCCTTCGAGTTTCTTGAAAGGAGGCGCTCGATGAATCAGTGCTGGTCTAGTTGGACAGATCCGATACTTCATTCTGCAGAATCATCCGATTTTAGTTAGTTTTATGACATAAGAACAATAATAAAGACATGGAATGCAATCCAACCTGCACTTCTGTTCCTGAATCAGCAGCTGTATGATCTCTACAATTTCTCTAATTACATGTTTGATCTCTCTTGTGGACTTCTCATCTAGTACTCCTCTCTTTCTGGAACTTCCATTTGTCGCAGCTCTTGTTTGCACGCAGCCAAACAACTGCAGTGTTGCACTGTAGCTCTTCCTGTACGTTATCGTAACTAAGCTGACATTGGGTGAAAGTATGAATCATCTGAAAATATTTTAGAGAAGAAAGCACACGAGTATGGTTATCTTTGGGCAAAAGGAGGCAAGCACTAAGCACGATCATAGAACTAGATTAATGCTGATAATCTGAGTCGATTATTTTTAGAAATTACAGGCCCTAGAAATTCTGTAATGCTGTACATAGTATTGTTCACGCAAATAAGTAGATACAATGGCATCAAACATTGTCACTGCCAGTGATGGTGAAGCTATCATCTCTGTTAATCCCTCTTGATGTTTTACATATGATGTCAACCCCTGGTTAATAATATAATGACTCTCCTTTTGGTAAAGGAAGAGCTTCAAATGATGATGATAAAGAGACTGATGTATGAAACACATTTTTATTTTATTTTTGCGTGAACAATGATGTAATGGTCCAGATTAATTCATTGCTAGAACTTTGAGGAAAACACAATACAGAACTGAACAAGGGTTATTCAATTTAAACTAGGTTTGCCTAACGGTGATCATATTGATATGTGATAAAAAAAATCCATTGCGACCTTCAAATTTAGTCATATACTAGATGAGCTATACATGAGATAATGGGAATGAAGCTTACAAATTCTCAATCTCAATCCTCCTAAGCTGCTGAAGTTTTTTGCACTTCGTAGTTGTTCCTTACTCTCTCAATGCTTGATCTTCCTCTCATTAATATTAACATTCAGCTTCAACCCAAGTCAAAGTAACTCCTATCTTGTGCATGTCTCTACCTAGTATATTACACATAAGCCAAGAAGTATGAGCCTTGTCCATTTCGCGTTGTGCTGCACAGACAATCCAAAATACACTAGGAGATGCCAAAAAATAAATGCCGTGCCCAAGTGTCCATGTCGTATCGGTGCCAGTGCAATATAGCAGATAGGATACCCTTCCTAGATCCCAGCTAACGCTAATGAATGCCAATCTCACATAGTTCCTAGTCCTTCACTACTAACCAACAACATAACAACCAATCCTTCACTGACCACAATCATTCCTAGCATAGGAAACCACCAGAAGATTCCCTACAATGCTAAGTACTTAACAATCTCAACAAAGTTTGAGTAAAAGATAGGGTAATAAACTTGTTAATCATCGGATGCCAGATTATAGTTGCACTTAGTAGCTTTGCTAAATTCATTCAAAAGCATATATATACGCACTCAACATACAGAAACCATCTGCATAATAAATTTTATCATAACAACAACTTGATATGAATCTCCATGCCAGCAAACTCCCATTCCTATTGTTATTACTCTTCATTACTACCTCCAATAGGTTTCCAATGATCAAAGCTCCTTTCCCAGGAAGCCTCGGTCTAGAACACATAGACCCCACACTCCCCCCAGTCCTTCCAGGCCAAACTCCCAAATGTTCAGCCCTCGTCCTCCAACAAGACTTTGGGGGGATAGTCGGCTCTACTCTAGCCTCCGCTAACTACAGCCATCCCCGAGAATGCCCCTTTCCATGGACTCGTGTTGTCCTAGAGCTGTCCATCGCTGCCTCTGAAGTACAGAAACACCGCATTGCTGCTGTATGGATCGATGGGGCCGAGGTTCTCCGATCCACCACTCCCGTCCCTATGCTTCAGGGTGCAGCCTTTTGGAAGGTCCAGAAGGACGTGACACGATATTCCGCTCTTCTCCGGCAGTTCGGAGTCATGTATATGATGCTAGAGAATTCTCAAGATGCTTATCCTGGAGTTTATAGTGCCAATGTTTCCCTTCACTTCTACCGCAATGCGGTTGAACAGACAAATATCCTTGGCGTCACCACCTCCCACCCTACTATCAAGGGACACTATCGAGAGCCTGCTGATCTAATCCTGCCTATTTCTAACAAAAATGGATACATTGGCTCTGGCTTCTGGCTCATGATCAACGATGAGAGCCATGTTGCGACATCTGCTATCAAAATCCCGATGAATGCGTATCAAGCCATGCTGGAGATCTTTGTATCATATCACGGCACTGATGAGAATTGGTAAGATACCCTCTCTTTGGCAATGCTCTATACTAGGAAACACGGACACTTCAAATTGGTGCCTTTTCCATGTCACATCCTGTCGGACAAATATTGGACACAACAACAAAGACTTTATGTCAAATTTTTGGGCCGGTGTTTGAGTCCTCTTCCATTTGGTTCTGTTATAGAACATGTCCTCTATAATGCTAACGAAACGATATCCTTTCTTAACACTCCTTTAACACATCATGTCCGTCAAGGCATACCTATAGTCCTAGCGGATCCATTAACTACTATATTATTGCTTTTCCTTTGAGCACATCTATTGACATATTGGACATGACATGACACTCTAAAATACATTTGGGCACACAGAAATATGTGTCCTTATTGTGTCGTGTTCGTGTCTATGCAACAAAGGCTCTATAAGACTATAACAAGCATGATCTACTATTAGAAATATTGAGGAACTGAAGAAATTTGAAAATAATGTCTGACAGGTACACTAATCCCCTCGGTGCATCGAACCTCGGCCAGCCTAGCAATCCCTTCTCACAAGGCACAAATGGCGGTTTCCGACAGATTTATGCTACAATTGACGATAAGTTTGTGGGTGGCCACATCCCATTCGCGGTCATCTACCCAGGTGCAATCAACCCCTCCTTCTGGTCTCCGGTGGCCTCAATAGGGGCCTTCGACATGCCATCTTACTATCTCGAAGTAACCCCATTCCTCAGCTTACTCCTTGATGGTCAGAAGCACAGGTTCGGGCTCGGCGTGCGTGACGCCCAACCATACTGGCTTGTTACTGCAAATTTGCACCTATGGATCGATCAATTTTCAGACTCATGCAAGGCCGAACTAGTCCAGTACAACCTCCCTCCCTTAAAAATAACCCGTAATGCCGAGTGGACGAGCGTCGAAGGAGAATCGGAGATCATCGCTGAAGGACTTCAACGATATGAAGGGTGGGTGGTCTCATCCAAAGGTAATCTCACCACAATTGTTGAACATAAAATCAAGTTCACCAGCAAGGTTGAAGTTCATAACCAAGGGTTAGTGAAACAAGTTGAGATGACCAACAAAGAAACGGCTCAAGTGAAGGTTCTTAGGGATCAACAGCAGCTGCAGCTCGCGGAATTGACAAGGGAGGGACCATTGCGAGTAAGGACATTGAGTCCTAGTGCTCCCGTGGGCCGCATGTTCGCTCAGGAGACGATCTTGTTCCATTATTTGGAAGAGACTCTGAGTTTATCCGAGAATCAAGCAACGAGAACGAGAAGATTGATCGACCGACAGGACGCGGAGGGGTCGACATTGATGCTTGATGGAAACCCAGTGTGGGAGAATGGGAGTACTAGATCATACTATAACTATAGGGATGAGATGACTTGCTACATTCGGGAAGTTAATGCAGCTGGTGGAATTGTTATGATGGACAAAAGTGCTTCATGTGCAGCAGTTTCTGATGTCTGAGATTCGAATCATGGGGAGTTAAAGGGATTACTTTGCTTACATTAAGGGGGAGAGTATAGTTTAAGAATAAAAGAGAGAAAATGCTTTGTTTGCCAATTACTTATACCTTCCTATTGCATAATTTGATGAAATATTTATCCCATCAATATGAGACTCGCACTAATACGTGTTTGGATTTCTAATACGTGTTTGGATTTCTAATGCCAATATTTCATAATATCCCATAATAAGAATGCAAATAGGAAAGAACGCACAAGATATTTAGTACAATAAATTGTCAAAAATCTCAAATATTTTTTCAGTTTATATCCACATTACGGGACATTAAGAGATGTTGACATAGGGAATATGAATTCCACTAATACAAGGTCTAAAAAGGATCACGATGTATTATTTCTAATATATGAACATACTGTTTCTCTAGCTGAAACCTCTAACCTTGACGATGCAAACAACATACAATGCTAGTACCGCAATTGATGCATTTTTAGACGATAAAATTAAGAAGTGTTTTTGTATAAAGAGGGTTTCGCTAATGTAGAACCTAGGAGGATGAAGATGTATAAGGTCTTATTCCAATACACCAGAGAGATTGTTTTCACAAGTCAAACCCATATATATATCCTATCAAGGATGTAAAAGGCGCTAAGCGCTAGTCGGGCGGGCAACCGCCGTCTAGCGCCTAGCTTGCCTAGGTGGTCGTCTAGGCGGCCGCCTAGATCTACGCGGTTCAAAAATAAATAATAAAATCAAAAAAATCTACTGAAAAAGTCCATAAAACCCCAAAACATGCATAGTCGGACGTCGGGGGTCAAGGCGGGCGCCTAGCAGGCATCGGACGGACACCAGGCGCCGCCTAGGTGGCCGCCTAGAACACCTTTTAGAACAGTGATCCTATGCTCCCCCAAAGCATGCCTGTCATAGCGCCTAGAGTGTTTCCTTTTTATTACCGTTTGTTTGATATCTTTGTTGAACCTCATCATGTGCGATCTGTATCATCCACATCGCCACTTTTGGGTATCATAACAGGAACCAGCCGCATATTGGGTCACCGTATCTATGTGATGCCTAGAGGGGTAGGAGATCCCAATAACTATGAGCCAGTCCGATAGGCATAGAGTAAAATTAAGGAATCTAGGTTTCATATGCAAACCTGAAAAGTATGATTAGCTAGACTTTTTTGAAGGGGTTAAATGGAGGGTAAACACATAATATCTTAGTAAGAGAACACCAAAGACAAACAAAAAAGTAAACCAAGAAGAAGAACCAGCACAATATCTCCATCGATCACCAACTTTGGTTATGTAAAGTACTACAATAGCATTATAAATTCTAATCCTATTCATTATTATGGGTAATTAATCTTAAATCGTGCTTAATCAAGGTAGACGTATGGATGTTCATGAAATGTTAATGACAAGGTTACATGTGCCTAATCAAAGTAGACGTATGGATGTTCATGAAATGTTAATGACAAGGTTATATGTGCTAAAAAGGACACGTATTTGAGGTATAAACGCAATTAGAAATTTTATAGTTATATATACATGCAATAATGATTATGTTAGAGGCATGCAAACACACACCATCCATGTATCCGTTATCCTTCATACAACTCCTTGAAAAGGGAACAAAGCATAAAATATATGAAGCTAATTATCTAGAAGTGAGTGCTGGTACAAAACCTATAGAGGATCATAAGTGCAATTCCCAGAATAATTAGTTGAAGTCACAAGGAAGGAGGCTTATATTATTGATCATTTGGTGAGGCCAACATGAGATTGGGACAGAAGCTTATTGATCAGTTCAGTTGTAAGTAGATTCCAAGGATACAAGGAAACCTTATGAAAAACATCAGAAGCTTAATATTCTCTAACATCAAAATAGGACCCATCAATCATAAAGATGTAACCGTAGAGATCAATTTATTTGGTCAATTCATACAGAAGGCACTACAAATGGCAAACTGGTATAACATTGAATATACTGCTAGCAAAGGTATACAGATGCACACAGTATTGACAATGGTTATGCCCAAATTTCTACCAAGTCATTATATCGAGGTTTAAACTTAAAGTTGTGTAATAGCTGAATTGCAAGTTTTATTATGAGTTCAGGACGAGAATATGTAATAGGCAATTAGCGCTAGTATGCACATCCTGGGAAGTCAAGAATATCAAGGATAGTGTAAATGACCTTAGTCAGTTTACACCAAACTTAACTGTAACAAAATATCAAACAAAAAACTATAAACCATCAAGCATGATTCATCTCCTCTTGTTAACCATATCAAAAATGTTAGTACGAAAGACATGTTACATAATAAGTAAAGAGGGTTGGAAGAATAAGATATTTTTTAAAAGATATTTGAGGTTTTATACATCATAAGAACAAATCTGATATAGCATTTACAATCGAGTTAAGAACAACAGAAACTAATAAAATTATTTCTCAAAAGAAAGGCGCTAATAATTTGTGAACAATTCTTGGATGTAATCATTTTTGTGCAAATAGAAAATTGAAAATGAAGCACATTATTGAATGGCCTTACCTTGGGAGCATTGAAGCCAAGTTTGTTCTGGAAGGATCACTTCGGAAACACAAAACAAATCAACTATCTGGTCCTTCAATGCGGTTTGCGGTCTTCCATTTCCTGTATTCTTCTTAATCCATAACACTTGATCCGACTTCGGATAATTTACAATTGACTTAAACTCTCTCCACATCATTAGAACCTGATTTTAGGGTTACAACTTCTCAGCACATTCGTCGTCTGTAATCGCCTCAAGAAGACACTCCATTTTCAAAGTGAAGGAAATGATTTGCATTCCTCGTGATTATTACTTGGTTCAAAATTTTAGATATGAACTTAATTGCATGCAGTCATCTCCAAGAAACAAGAAGGTTCTTTGTTGTGCGGATCGGAGTCCGTGATTTTACTTCCATCAGCCCAAGTTGCAAGCTTCTTTAATTTTCATTCTCTACATCACGAAGTGCAAACTCCGCTTGAGGAACATAACCCAGTTGTTTCATCTCCGAAGTCAACTGTTGCAAATAAGAGTATACCTCCTCCGACTCAGGATGGCACCTGTCCTCCATTCCGAACTTGTGGATCCTGTTATCGAACTCGATCAAGCTAAACCCTTGAACCTTGTTCACCATCCGTCCGACCATGAGTTCTCTCACTCTCGCAACATCGCTCCACCGCGATTTGGCAGCATAAATATTCGACAGAAGCACGTAGTACCCAGAATGGTGGGGATTGAGCTCAAAGAGTTTATCTGCAATTCTCTCTCCAAGATCTATATCACCATGAATCCGGCAAGCTCCAAGTAGACTTCCATATATACTACAGTGAGGTTCCATCGGCATCCTTTTTATAATGTCGTGAGCTTCTTTTAACTTCCCGGCACGTCCAAGGATGTCAACCACACATGCATAATGATTATGGTTCGGTTCGACCCCATACGTTAACTTCATCGAATCGAAGTACTCCTTTCCTTCTCGCAACAACCCCGAGTGGCTACAAGAAGAAAGCAGACTAGTAAACGTGGCGTGGTTCGGCTTCACTCCATCCTCAACCATCCGCTCGAAAACCCCGATCGCCTCCTCCCCAAGCCCATGATATCCGTAGCACGCTACCATCGCACCCCAGCAAACCACGTCCTTCCCTTCCGTGCAATCGAACACCGCCCTCGCCAGCTCCAAGCTCCCGCATCTTCCGTACATGTCAACCACCGCAGTGACGACCTTAACGTCCCGCACGAACCCAGCCCGGACCGTGAACCCGTGAAAGCACGTGCCTTTCCGCAGGGCCCCGAGGTGGGCGCAGGCGAGGAGGGCGCTCAGCAGCCCGACGCGGCCCGGCTCGACGCCAGAGCGCCGCATGAGGCGGAAGAGGTCCAGAGCCTCGGCAGCGTACCCGTTGTGCGCGTACCCTGATATCATGGAGGTCCAAGATACCAGGTCCCTCTGGCGCATCCTGTCGAACACCCGGCGGGCGGTGTCTACGTGGCCGCACTTGGAGTACATGTCGACGAGGGCGGCGTTGACGTAGAGATCGTCGTCGGCGCAGGCGTAGAGTATTGAGTGGGCGTGGATGGGACGGCCGAGACGGGGGTCGGAGAGGGCGGCGGAGGACCTGAGGGCGAAGGGGAAGGTGAAGTGGTCGGGGGGGCTGCGGGGGGAGAGGAGGGAGGAGTAGAGGCGGAGGGAGGCGCGGAAGTGGGAGTGGGCGGAGAGGGAGCGGAGGAGGGAGTTGCGGAGGAAGGAGGAGGGGTCGGGGAGGGCGCGGAGGAGGAGGAGAGCGGAGTCGAGGAGGGAGAGGGAGACGTAGGAGGAGAGGAGCGCCGCTGCGGCGGCGGCGGGGAGGTGGCCGTGGCCGTGGGTGAGGAGCGCGGCGTGGGCTTGCTTCAGCTGGGATGCTTTCGTGCATGATTTCAGTTTCAGGAGGGAAAAGGATTTCAAGTTCGGGGAATGTTTTGAAGGTTGCATTGGGGCAAGATGCTATTGCACCGGAACTTTGATACGGCAGGGGTATCAAAGTTTTGATACCCCTATGTATGACACGTGGGTCCCCTCAAAATTTATGTGTATATATATATATATATATATACACGTTTTACGAACAGGAGGGGCCCACATGTCATACATAGGGGGTATCAAAGTTTTTCTATTGTATCAAAGTTTTTTCCGATGCTAGTGAGACTAGTAAACAATTACTTACTACTCTTATTTAGAAAAAAAGAAAGGCTTAATTGCTACTTGATACCCTCAACTATTACGTTTTTTCAAGTTGATACCCTAAACTTTTTTTTGTAACAACTTGATACCTAGATAATTTTTTGGACAATAATGCCCTTACCCAAATTTTAAAACTACCACTCACCCCCCCCCCCCCTCCCCTCTACTCCAGGCCACCCTCCCCCCCCCCCCCCCCCCCCCCCCCCCCTCTACTCAAGCCCCCCCCCCGCCTCCTCCCCCCCCCCCCCCCCCCCGCCCCATCTCGCCTGCACCCTCCCCCTCCGCCGCCTCGCCTGCACCCTCCCCCTCCCCCCCGCTCCCCTCCACCCTCCGGCAACCCGCACCCCCTCCCCCCTCACTCTCTCGCTGCCCTCCTCTCCTTTCCCGACTCCACCATCGCCGGAGAGGGAGGGGGGGAGGTGGTCGCCGGAGAGGGAGAGGGAGGGGGGGAGGGGGAGGTGGTCACCGGAATGGGAGGGGGGGAGGGGGGTTGCATGGGAGAGAGAAAGCCAGGGGCATTTTTGGAATTTTTTGTGTTTTAGGTATTAAGTTGAAAAAATAAAATAGTTGAGGGTATCGAGTTGTTGAGTAAAAAAGTTTAGGGTATTAAGTTGAAAAACTGAAATAGTTAAGGGTATCAAAGTGCAATTAAGCCAAAAAAAAAAGTAAGGATACTTAAGACTGAACTCTAGTCACTATTATGGTCAGTTAGGAGAGAGATAACCTATTTAGTTATGCGGACGGTCTCGGAATCGAATCGCGGAAAAGATATGGATGTGTGTATAAAAATTGGAGACAGTAGATTTCAAATGGCATGCAACATAGTGTGCACAAAGTCTCGTGTGTTACATCAGGTATTGCAAAAAAAAAGGATACTTAAGAGCGTCAAGGGTCGATTCGATTTCTAAATTCTATATAAGTTTAGAATGTAAGAGTAGTTTACAAAATAGTGAAATTCAACCGGAGTCTCATGGCGGTTCGATCCCATACGTATGAGATATAGTATGGGTCTTAGAATTTATACATTAGAATGTAGGAACTCATTTTGTGGAATAGTAAAATCAATTTGGAGCCTGAATTTCTTAAGTCGGCATAAAATATCCCTGCTAGGCCTAACATACAAAGTCAAAGTTCGTTAATGTCTCGGTTTGTAGGTCAGTAACCTACTGCTATATCGGAAACTTTAAGAGTGCTCTAACGAGTGACTTTGCTACTTACGTAAGCTGCTGCTGTTCTTGGCAGAAGATTTGACCACGATTCCAACAGGTTGGTAAACTATTGTTATGGGCCAAGTTTAGTTCGCAGAATTAGAAGGAAACAAAGAGTAAAGAAAAATGGTTCGGAAGATACGGAAGAAATGATTCCTTTAGGGCACATTTGGTTTGCGGAATCATGGAATTGGGAAAAAAAAATCATTGCTTTTCTATGTTTGGATGCCAAAGGAATTGAAGAGGAAAGAAAAGTGATTCCCAATGGAATGAAAATAATTCCATCGATACAAGGAAGGAATCATTTTCCCGAAGTATTCAATTTCCTTGGCATTTCCAAATATCGGAAAGGAAAACCAATGTGAATTATAATTTTCCAAAGAAAAGAAAATACGAAGGAATTAATTTCCTTTCCATTCCTTTCCGCGAACCAAACGAGGCTTAACCCACCCCAAGAATTCACTTTCCCTCACAAATTTTACATTCTATTACAAAAATTTAGGATTAAATGATCCATGCTAAGGGTTAATTTGAGTATATTCTGGAGAAAATTTTGATCGGAATTTCTTAAATGCACGAAAAGAGCAAAGAATTAATTTCATTTCATTTTCCGTGAACCAAACGAGGCCTTGGTGAAGCCATCAAATACAGCCCATAGGGAAGTTAAAAAGACTCTTGATCATACTTCACATTTGTAAAGAAGAGACCTTCACCAGTCTATAGCATTCTCATATCAATTAACAAACTCCTCTCGTAAAGGATGTAGAAATTGTTCACTCAGAATATAACAATTATCATAACCCACCCAACCAACAAAGAGCATATTAACATTACAAAGTTTTAATCTCACGACTCTGTGACACATTAAAAAGGACATCTTGGTGTCATGGTTGTCAAGCAATGTGACTCATTATCCAAAAGAAACAATTAGGATTACGCAGAAAATGAAATAAGAGGGATGTCCCAGCACGATCCATCATTATGTATCACAGTCACAGCATGCTGTTAACAAGAACCAGAGGATTAATCAAGTCACTTTATAGCTCCCATGCTAATTATGTACAAAGACGCAAAGAAAATAAAAGTTCTTCTGAGATCACAAGCACGACATCTACATAGGAAAAGCTCCAAAATCACATTAACACGGTAGGAAAGAAAACTACAGATGGTCTACCGCTTGAGAGACACTTCACTGGGGATTAGGCGGCCTGCTGTTCGCTGCAGAAACTCTAGAGCCCCACTCGAGCAGCTCTTTGCTAGTATCGTCCTTGTGCACGATGACCTCAATGAAGCACAGGGAGTCCTTCTTCGGTCCCATGGCCGTCTCGATCGCCTCCATCAGATCCTCTTCGCACAGGACCTTTGCAGTCCAGCACTTGCCTTCACCGTTGTGGATCGCTTCTATGAGTGCAGTGTAGTTCCAGTTCTTGATGACATTGTAAGGG
Organism: Iris pallida; assembly: GCA_029216955.1. Taxonomy (NCBI): domain Eukaryota; kingdom Viridiplantae; phylum Streptophyta; class Magnoliopsida; order Asparagales; family Iridaceae; genus Iris; species Iris pallida. The sequence continues at coordinate 15,322,733 of JANAVB010005597.1, forward strand.
CCGTCGTGGATCTCCACCTCAATTGTATAGCCTCCGTTGTTTATCAGGAAGATGATTGTGTTCTGCCCACACCTCAGCATTGTCGAGACATCCTGTGCTGTCACCTGAAATTTTGTTCCAGGGCCGACAAATATTAGAACCAGAGAACCTTATTATCATTGATAGACCGTGCTTTTTTATGTGCTGTTTGATTCGAATTTTCACCTGAAAGCTTCCGTCTCCAATGCACGCAATTACCCGCTTATCCTTCGCAGCCTGTGCATAACCCAGAGTCGCCCCAACTGACCAGCCAATAGACCCATACTGCATTTGGAACTCATATCTGCAAGCCAATTGTCAATTGACACCCGATTCTTAAATTGGATACAGAAAGCCATCATAACCTGAATGAAATAGGGAGAGGAGCTCACCCACAATCCCCAGGTAGTTTCAGCTTCTGGCAGTTGAACCATGAGTCCCCAGTCTCGGCAATCACAGCAGTATTGCCCGAGAGCATATTCTGGATGTGCTTGAAGAGCACATTAACACGTAAAGGCTCTTTTGGTGCAGCTTCCGGTGGCAGCCCCTGTGGCACAAATATCCGAAGATAATTCTCATAAGCAGTGGTGTTCTTCTTAAGCCTCCTGGCCAGTGCACGAAGAAAATCTTTCATCATGATGCACCCAAATGCTGGACCGTTACCAACCACCACCCTGTCGGGCTGCACTATGATGGCCTTCTCCTTCTTGAGGAGGAGGGAGTATCCGACGGAGCTGTAGTCATTGAAGATAGGGCCGGCAAAGAGGTAGGCATCTGCAGACTCCACGATCTCGGCACAGAAGGCGGTGCTGACGACACCCCAGTAGGTCCCGATGAACCTCGGGTGGTGTTCCGGGACGAGGCCTTTAGCAGAGGGCATAACAGCCACTGGGTAACCACATGCATCAGCTAATTCAACGAAGGCCTCGCCAGCCTTGGCAACACGGATTTTGGGCCCGCCCACCAAGACCGGCTTAACTGCTTTGTTCAGGAAGGCTGCTGTAGCCTCCACGGCTGCCTCCAGAGACATCTGGTTGCTCACTCTGTACACCAGAATTACAATAATATAGATCATCAAGAAGCATTCCAGTCTAACTTGAGAGCTGGAAGACTCAAAAACAAAAAGAGGGGGTACATTATATATTTCAGAAAATTTAAATTTTATACTCATTTTTTTAGAAGTTCTATCAATTAGGGTCCTCAGGTCTCCGTCCCTTATTTTCAAATAATCAGAAAAGGGAACAGAGAATTACTAAAATGATTATTCTAACATCAAGATCCATCTGTCCATTTCAAGAAACAAACTAGAGGACAAACAAAAATAGCAGGAGTGTACTTACCTGGGAGAGAGGAAGAAGGGCACCGGCTCCCGGCTAAATGTAGGATGAGGAATAGCAGGCAGATTGCACGCGATGCTAATATACACTGGCTTGCTCTCCTTCAGGGCGGTCGATATAGCAGTATCAATAAGCTCATGTGCGTTCTCCAAGTCATTCACCACCGCCTATAATTTAATAAAATTACTCTCCCATAAGATATCATCCAACCAAACCTATCGAAATCGTAGTTTTTTCATAGCTTTGATTCCATGTTGGCAGTTTGTTTCTAATAGGAAAATAAATGTTTGTTATTTATCTACAAAATTATTTTCTCACATAAAAACAATATGGTATAAAAGCTTGGCATCATAAAAAGTAACACCCATTATTGGTACTTGGCGTATTTATTTATAATTTTTCTTAGCATTTTTATCATTATTTACACAAACAATATTTTGTGTTCTAGATAACATGTTCATAATGTCCAAGTCAATCTCAAAAAATGTATCATTTTGATAATGGAGATGCTAACTCAGGTAGACTGATACTAAAATAGAGAAAACCCATAAGAAGGAAATTTTTGATTTTGATACTTAAACTGTAGTTCACCGATCATTTAAGAATATTTACCCAAAAGTAGCCTCACATGTCATAAACACCCTGCAATATTGTTGTGCACATAGGGGCTGTTTGGATGGATGCTTGCAGCTTCTCGAAAGTGTAAAAGTGTAACTCTGAACATGTTATAATGCAATGTACTTACAACGAAAGTGTAAATGTATCACTTTCAAAAATGTCTTTGGATACATAATTTTTTTGTCCTTTGTAAATGTATCACTTTCAATATTTTGATTTGATGACAACATGAAGGTATAGTTGATGATTAAAAAAGTAGAGACAATAGCCAATTGCAATGGACGTGCAATCCATTTCTGTTGGATATGAGAAATGAAGAAATAATACTTTCAGTTATGATGAAATATCATATATCACATATATCACATCCACTTGCAATAGAGTTGTAATGCCAACCCAAACACGAAAACTCGATGCGCGGAGGCAGTTGCAATGAAAGTGCCACTTTTCAACTTTTAAGACACTTTAACATACTTTCACCCTTCCAAACAGCCCTATAGGATACTCTTGGATACACTAGGACACACCAAAATTAGAGGTGTAAACAAGTCGGACGGACATGAACAGTCCATTGTTCGTGTTCGGTCCGAAAATGAAAATGAGTTCGGAAGGACGGACACAGACAGTCCAATGTTCGAGTTCGGGCCGGACGGACACGACAACCACTGTTTGTTAATTTAATCGGACGGTCCGCAGACAAATTAAATATATTACCATACGTTATTTTATCAAGATAACTTGATAGTTGGTACAAAAAATCAAGTTGAAAGGATACAATTGAAGGTTATAGAATACAACAAATAATGGTAAAAGGTTAACGAAAAATCAAGAATGGACAACAAAAAATTGATACAAAACCAAAATGATATGACATAATTGATGCAAAACTAAAAAGAGTCTCCACTATCAGACGGTCCGCGGACAAATTCAGACCGGACATGGATATGACCGGGTCCAAATTTTAAATGGACTAAAGTAAATGTCCAAGTTCTGTTCGTTAATTCAATCGGACGGCCCGCAGTCGAACCATTTATCGAGCCGGACTCGTACGGACAACGGACTGCTTTGTCCATTTCACAGCCCTAACCAAAATAGGTGCTGTGTCCATGTAGTTGAGTCCTTACCGTGTCGTCGTATACTTGTAAAATAAATAAATTAATACCTGGAAACAAGTGACAGTCTGAAAACACCTATGCTCCTGCGAGAAGTCCGGCAAGCCGATGGTATGATGCAAGATCCGGTTCGTGCCATAGTCGTTCGAGTTCGGACCTCCCACAATACAAATGACCGGCAGATTCTCGCTGCACGCCCCCGCGACCGCGTTGAGCACCGACAGCCCGCCGACCGTGAACGTGACGACGCACGCCCCGACCCCTCGGCGGCGCGCGTAGCCGTCGGCGGCGTAGCCGGCGTTGAGCTCGTTGCAGCAGCCGACGTTCGCGAGCCCCGGCTCGGCGATGAGGTGGTCGAGGAGGGTTAGGTTGAAGTCCCCCGGGACGGTGAAGACGTCGGTGACGCCGACCTGGACGAGGCGGCGGGCGAGGTGGCGGCCCAGGGTGGAGTCGGCGGGGAGGGAGAGGGCCGAGGCGGAGGTGGGGGCGGACGAGATGGGGGAGGGGTGGGCGGCGGGCGGGGAGCCGACTACGCCGTTGGGTGCGGGTTTGGATGATCCGTCGATGGACCCGATAGTGGTGTTCATTTCGTAATTCTGGAGAGAGAGAGAGAGTGTGTGTGGTTATTATGTTTCTTGGATGAAGAAGCGATGGGGTGCGTTATTACTTATTATGGAAAGAACGGCTGTTTTGGGAAAGCTATATGCCGCTTCTTGTTTTACGTAGGGGGGTGCGAGTATGTTCTTGAATTTGCATCCGGGTTTTCTCTGAATTTGGATACTGTGAGCAGTGGAAATTGACGGCATCTGCGGCGAGGCCCACCGTAATGGAACGTTCAAATGTGTCGCATTAATGTCTGTATTCGAGAGAGGAGGACTTCTTCGTGCGGTCCACGAAACGAATACCAGCCACGAGTCAGCAGCGGGATCAATTGAAACGTGGCAGTGATATATTATTTTGCCGACATCAGTAATGGACTTTCTTTAGAGCATCTCCAATCCTAGGGCCTGTTTGGATCGATGTAACTCTTTGGAAGTGTGAAAGTGACATTTACAGCAAGTTGAGTTTTCGTTGACTTGCGGCAAGTGCCACTTTCCAAAATCTGTTTGGATGGAGTAATTTTTGTCTGTTGCAAGTGGAATTAAAATTGGTTTGGTATTTGGATGGTAGTTGTAAGTGGAAAAAAAGTAGTTCGGTTGTTTGGATTGTTGAAAGTGAAATTTTTTTTGGAGATGTGGTAAACCTAGGTATGGTTACCCCCAACTTCTTCTTTTGTATATATTAAAAGAATAAAAGTTATGTTTTGAGTTTCACAGCCATTTTAACAACTAGAATGAAATAAATTAAATTAAATAATATTATGAAATATATTATATTTTTTCATATTCCTAGTATATTTTTTCAATTGTCCAGATTGCCCAAAGCAAACAGAAAAATGCAAAATGTGTAACATGTATGAGAAGACAATGGAGTACACAACTGACAAAATTGTCCAAATTGTCAAAATTTTCAATTACGTGCCAAATTTACAAATTTCAGATGTACAAGACCATGTATCCTGAGAAGATAATCATAGGCCACTTTGCAACACAAGCTTCTTTGCAAGAAACAAACTAGTCTACTACACAAGCTTCTTTGCAGCAGATCGTCGAGCATAGGCCCCAAAGCATGGTATCCAAAAAATTAGAAGAAGAAGTAACAAATTATGATACTGGAAAAGATGGCAACCTGGGAAAGCAAGTAAAAATCGATGTGAACATTTCCCACAAATGTTGATATCAACATATCAACATTTCCAACATAAGAACCGCCATATGAACATATCAACATGTCAACATTTCCAAGCTCGGCCACATAAAAAGAAGTGAAAAATGATGACCTGGGAGTGATGGCAACCTCGGAAAGCCAGTAACAAATTATGACACTCAAAATGATACTCAAAATGGCCAGTAACAAACTGGAAGCCAGTAAACAAACTGAAAGCAAGAAGAAACAAAAAAAAATGGGAAAAGCAAGTAACAAACTGAAAGCAAGAAGAAACAAATGAAAGTGGACTTTAATTTTTGAAATGGGCTCAGAATTGATGAACTTTAACATGTATTACAACCAACATTTCCAAAATTTCCAACCATTCTCGTTGGAACCAACATTGCCAAAATTTTCAATTGGTGTTCCTGGAACAACATTGCCAACATTTCCAACCATCATCAGTGTTTCCAACATTTCCCGCAGTGGCAAATTACGAACAAGAAAGAAGAAATTTAGAGTTAAATTGGCTCAAAGGATTCACCTTAACTCATCATTGCCAATTTCATGTAGACTCAAAGGTCGCATCTTCCTCATCATAGTCTACAGTGTAGGTATAAGTTGGCTACCTCCATCCATCACCAAATTGGTGGGGGAGGCCACCAACTTTAGCTTTTCATCGCGGCCACACCCTTGGGATTCGACAAATCCATCTGGAAATTTTAAAAATACATCAGAAATAAGTAATATTCGCAAGACATTCAGATCTACAAACTTCGGAATTTCACAAAACTGCTAATTATCAGATCTACACACTTCGAAAAAACAAAGATCTGCAAATTTTCAGATCCACAAACTCCGATAATTCACAGATCGCCAAAGCTTCAGATCTACAAACTTTCGATCGCAAATAATGCACAAGACTTTCAGATCTAAGCACTTTCTTCGGGTTTCCACACAGATATGGTGTATACAGTCCATATATCATGAGTAAAATTGATATAAAACGCAAAAAAACAAACATATTATTATCATCGAAGATGAAACCATCAACCATTTTTACTAGATCTGGTTTATAGAACCCAAAGAAGGATTTTTTTCATCAGCAAAATGGAAGATCGAAGCTGAAACCGTAAATAAATTTTGGGATCTGGTTCTTAGAACCCAAAAAAATTTCGATTTCATCCCCAAAATGTTAGATCGAAGCTGAAACCCTAAATTATTTTTCGGATCTGGTTCTTAGAACCCTAAAATATTTCGATTTCATCACGAAAATGTTAGAACGAAGAGGAAACCCTACAGAAATTATTCGGATCTGCTTCCTAGAACCCAAAATAATTTTATTTCATCACGAAAATGACAGATCCAAGATGAAACCCTAACGAAAATTTCCGATCTGGTTCATAGAACCAAAAATAATTTGATTTCAACAGCAAAAAAAATTGATTTTAAGGGTTTCACCTCAACGAAAATACCGGCGCAACGCGGGAGGATGGTGACCAGAGCCAGGGAAGGGGAAGAACTCTTCTCGGTGGAGCAAAAGTGAGGAAAAATGACACTCCCCACACACTTCCCCCCATTTTCGAGCGTAGGTGGGAGAGTAAAGATCGAAGGGGACAAGTCACTGTGTGGTGGCAGAGATTCCCCACTTCCCGCTGCTTCCTTCCAGCTTCCAAACGGAGAAACTCAGCAAGTGTGCTGAAGAAAGCGGAGCAGTTCCCTCAAAAAGGCCCACTCCCCGCATAAATACGCGCATCCAAACAGCCCCCTATTGTAACTTTGGAAAAAAAAAATTAATGCCACGTAGGAATGACAAAATTTTATTCAAAAGTTCTTCTCCAATGCAATTGTCAAGTCAATTGTGAAGCTTATGTGACAAAAATTAAAGAAGACATTGTGAAGTTGATTGTCTTGTTCTAGACAATGCACTTGACAATGTCTTCTCTTCCATGTCATCAATTATGAATATAAAATATTAGAAAAAAGAAAGAAGATGAGTAGTTGTCTTAAAAGTTGTCTTGGAAGTTGAAAAAAAATATTTTTTTTTCTTCTCAATACTTTTGCATTGGAGAGAGTTTTTCTATCTCATTGTCTTTTGAGATATAATTTTGCCACATAAACAAGACATTGTCTTGTGGCTCATGCCACATAGGAGCCACCTAAGACTCACAACAGTTAACAAGACAATAGGGTTGGAGATGCTCTTAGCTCCAATAAGATAATGTGTTGCTAATTAATAAAAGCATCTCCAATCCTATTGTCTTATTTTGTGTTGTGAATCTTATGTAGCAAGGAACACAAAACAATATCTTGTATATGTGGTAAAATTATATTCACAAATGACAACGAATTTGAAAAGTCTTCTCCAATGTAAAAGTATTGAAAAGACATATACAAAATATATTTTTAGGTTTTTTCTAAGGGCATCACCCTTTTTGCTAGGGGCTAGCCCAAAAATATTTTAAAATATTACAAAGTTTGATATTTTTTTTTTACTTGGGGCTAGCCCAAGCAAAGGTATAAATACCAACTTTTGTTTTCTTTTTCTCTCTCCCTCTACTCTTTTCTTTTCTCCCTCAACTCTTTTCTTCTCTCCCTCAACTCTAGATCAAAGAATTTAACCCCAAGTTTTTTCCCAACCTACATTTTTTTCAAATTTTTCTCTCAACTCTAGGTCATTGAATTTTATCCCAAAATTTTCCCTCAACTCTAGGTCATTGACTTCTCCCATTTATTGGTAAGTCATCGAATTAATATATGTTTAATATTTTAAACATGATTTTCACATATAAAAAGTTAAATTATGTGTTTAATGTAGAAAAATATTGAACATGGAACAACCGGGATCATCAAATGTTGTATACTCTCTTCTCGCCACGTCTGAAGAACACTTTGATGTATCGGAAGCCCTCTTGGTAACTAAATTTAAACTTTTCATCGGATGAAAAATCGGGTTGTGACACAGAGGACTGTCACCTCTCTGGCAGTCCCGATCATAGAATAGGACTGCCAGAGAGGTGGCAGTCCTTCACATATGTAGGACTGCCAGGGGCCTGACAGTCCTACATATGTGAAGGACTGCCACCTCTCTGGCAGTCCTAATCTATGAAACCTATTTGCTTCATGATGTTGTCTAATTGTATTAACTTTTAAGTTCTATTGTAGGACTTGAGATCTTCCAATTTTGCGGTACCTGCTCCAATTGCAGTCAATGTAGCCCATTTATTCTGGACCGATCTTTGTTTTGCATCAAGCGAGGGTGCGGTACATTGGTGTCACGTACACCCCGCTACCGTAGGAGCGATCGTCCTCGCTAAGGCGTGATGTCGCACGAGCCTAGATTGCGCTCGTGTAAGGCAGTTTTATAACGGCCGATTTTATCGACGGTGTAACGCTCCAGTCCCAAAATACGTAGGACTAGGAACGTAGACATGCCAGCTGTATACATACGAAGTACACTCCAATATATGAAAACCTCGTATGAATACATAAGCTGTAAAATGCAGTAGAACCATAATTAATCTCATCCACACAAAATAAAAGAATAAAAGATATCATATAATCACTATAAATTGTCATTGGTACATGTAGTTGGGCGGAGACAAATCCACTACCAACTATGAAAAGAAATACATAACAAAAAGGAAGAGTTTGGCGAGCGAAGCGAAGACGATCCAAGTGCAATCATCCTCGAAGAAATAGCGATGATCACGGGTAGAGCTAGAACACCTGCGAAAGACAAGAGCACACACCTGGAGAGATAACCAGGTCCTCATAGGGACGTAACAAGACACATAATATCATACCATATAAACTGAATAAATATTGCTCAAATAAAATAAGTTAATTGAATTATAACATGGTCCAATACACACCTATTGAACGAGCTTATCATCCCTCCAACCAAACAAGGACAGGAGATGGTAAACTAATTCACGGTGACGTATCTTTCCATGCTATGAATCCAATATGGTATCCGGATCCCAACAAGGTTCAATACCTTCTCATCGAAGTAGTAAGTCACACATACAACCAAACAAGGACAAGATGTGACGAACTAATCCGCGACAAGTTATTGTTCCAAGCCACGGTCAGATACAAGTACCCAAACCAAAAGTACTCGTACCTAACGGATAAAGGTGCCTAACCGATCTAAGTGAAATGTAGTTAAGAACAATCCTTCCTACACATGGGCCCTGGCTAAATAGGATCGGCATAGTCCCCCCTTGGGCACCAGAGGCCCCATCAGTAAGAGCATGACGTTCCGCAGAATCGTCAGTGGCCGTCAGTAATCATGGGTAATCTGATCCGCGTCTCCGGCGGAGCTCACGGGTTACAAAAGAAAAAGTACATCGAAGCTCATACGCTAAGGAATTGTCCTCCCCGCCCAATACCTACTATGTTGTATCCACAACACAAAACCTCTATAACCGCTAAGTCAAACTAGCATGCAACCTCTATTAGCGGTTATTCCTATCGCACGGCTTATACGTACCGGTGGCCAGCCAGTCACGCATGTCCTTGTTCTACATACGACACACAACTTCATGGTACAACGTGTCAAGGCCATGAATGCAACACACAAAGGTGGTCCCTTAAATATAGGTTTAATGTGTAAGAAAAATAATACATAGCAGAAAATATAAATAAATAGTAAGTTCTAACAGGTTATGCCATATATCACAGTTTATTTTGTATAAAGAAAAAATAATAAATAATGTATGAAATATGAGCTAAAATAATTAAACAGCAAATGGCAAGGTGTCTTGTCTGGTAAAGCGTCTGGTATACTGCAATGCTCAAGGTGGCACGAACTGCGACTTCGGTGCAACAACTACACAAGGTGACCTCGGGTGGTGGCACGGACAGTTCCATTAGGTCCAGAAGGGTCAAATTAGTTAGGTTTGACAAGAGAAAGTATAGAATTGGTAAAAGAATATGAAAGATGGGCTGGGTCATGGACATGAGGATGATCGATAGAATTTGGATGAATAATATATATATGATTTTAGAAAATATTTATAATACTTGAAATATAATTTATTAATCAAAATAGTTTTTGTTTTAGATAAATAATTAAAAACATAAAATTACTTTGCAAAAACTTTAAGTCAAAATAAATTTGTAGATAGGAACCTATATCTTTATTAGTCAAAATACATTGGAATTAAAAAAAATATTTAGGACAAACTATATATTTTAGATAATTACATAAAAAAATCTAAAAAAACCTTTTAGTGCTAAAAACTAATTTTATCAACATAATTTTTGGTTAAGACTATATTTTAAAATTAGACAAATGATATAATAATATTTGAGGGCCTTTGAACTCCTTTTGAAATTACATGTAAGGTCTAAGTACAAAAATATTGTATAACTATTTACATAATAATAACCATAATAAAAGAACAAGCAATTTGTTAATAAAACATCTAATAATAATATTATTAATCCTATATACTGGCAAATAATGATAATAATAACAGTATCACATTAATACTAATAATAATAATAATATTAATATTAATAATAATAGAAATAATAATAATAATAGAAATATCAGATACGAAAAAAAAACAATTAATAAACAAAAATCAAAACAAAATACAAAAAAACCAAAGAGACCAACCACATAACATGTTCTGAGCCTTTCATTCTCTTTATACACGAGTGAGAGAGGAGAGAGAGGAGAAATGAAAAAAAATTGGGGGATGAGCGGAGAGGAAAGGGAGGATGGCGGCGGCTGGAGGCTGGGGGTTGGGCGCGGAGAGGATGGGTTGTCGGGGTCTTCGCCGCCGGCTGGAGGCGACTGCGAGCGCGGCGCAGGAGCGAGGGGAAGAGGGCGGCGGCGGAGAGGAGAGGGAAAGGGAAGGCCGACCGGCAGCGGTGGTTGGGCTACGGACGGTGGCGTGAGGCGGCGAGGAGAAGAAGAGGAGTTCTCCCTCGGTCGGACGGCTCCGTCGCCGGTCGCCGGTGCCGGTGTCGGCCACTGAGCGCGGCGCGACGAGGGACCGAACGACTGCTCACGGGAGCTCAGGTCTATACGCGGGGCGGAGTAACGGGGACTGGCTCGCAGTGGAGACGACTCTCCGGCCGGTGAGGAATTCGGCGGATCCGGCGCAGCGCGGCCACGGTGGTCAGGTTAGTGGTGGTGGTGGTGTTTAAATTTTGGGGGTTTTGCCAATGACAGGCTGTGGGATTTCCTTTGGTCGCCGGCGTTGGCGCCGGTGACGGTGGTGGTCGACTGGACGGGTCGGGCTGGCCGGGGATTTGGTGATAGTGGCGGTGTCGTGGTGGTTGTGGCCGTGGTGCGGCTCTGATCGGATAGGAGGCTGGGTTTGGGTGTACGGTGGTGATTGGGTCGACGGACAGTCAGGATAACACGGGGCTGGGGGGTGGCTGTGCTGGGTTGTGGATGGCTGGGAGTAGCGGCGCGGCCAGAGGGATTTGGCCGGTCGGCGAAGGGTTTGCCGAGGTCTTTGGTGGTGATGACAGTGATGGTGGGAGTAGCGATTGACGGAGACGGGGTTGGATTGGTCGAGGTTCGGCAAGGCGAGCAGTAGGGGCCGACGGGTCGGGGTAGCGGTTAGGATTTGGGGTTGAGTTTGGATGAGTCATGTCGGGTGTGTCCGACACGACGGGGACGGAGGTTCGGATCTGTCGGACCCGGGGTGGAGAAATGTATTTGTATAATGAAACACATAGTGGATGGGACACGGTCATGAACACGATGCACTCACTTTAGTTGTGGTGGAGAATTTGTGGATGATAAAAGTTTATGGAGGAGTACCTGCCTATTTATAGGATGTGGGAATTCCCATTAAGATAAATATTAGGATTAGTTTAAACCCAAATTAGATAATTCGTAATTTAATTTAAATCAATTAAATCCAATCCAAATACAAATCCAATTTAAATCTAATTAAATTTTTAGCTTAAAATCGAATGGGATAATTCAAATTTCAAATATTTAACTATATAAATAAATCCATAAATTCAAATCAAGATTTAAATCGCCACAATAATTTTGAAATATATTTTCCAAAAATACTAATAATAATAATTTTGAAATTACATTATTGTTTAAAATAAACTAATAAAAAATTACAAAAATATATGTATACACAAATAATATTTTCATAATTATGCTTTTCTAGTATACAGTAAAAATATTATTTATTATTAATACTTGTGAGAAATGAAAGGCTTTATAAATAAAATGACAAACTTGGAAATTTTGGAACGATAACAAAATAATTATTATGTATATTATTTTGAAACTATAAAAAAATAAAAAAATATTTTTCAAAAATATGTACGCTCGCACATATTCGCACTCGTCGAGCAATTACGATAAATAAAATTTCGCGCACGACGTACAATGAAACTACGCGACGTACAATACAAAGTAAAAAAATTAATCAGCACCAAAATAAAAAAATCAGTAGAAATTTAGGAGTTTTACAGACGACGACGGGGTCATCGTACAGAAGTCCCAAGCAGAACATTGAACATGCAGCAGAATTTAAAATCAAAACACAAATTATTCAAAAGAACTCTTTATTGATATTGTACAATCAGATTATAATAGGCGCAAGCCATAATTACAAGTCTCTCATGCTCACTTTTCTCTTATTTTA